>PISX010020655.1:0-35305 GCA_004024625.1 Mellivora capensis | reverse complement strand
CAGAAAAAATTCATAATTAATATGAAAATATGTTACAATACATATAACTTATTCTTTCAAGATGATTTTTCACTTAAAGCAATGAAAGAGGAGTCAAAACCCTAGGACCACAATACTCACATTATCTTGTGCCATGATATGGGCAGAATATAACAAGAGTCATTTTCTGTTAAGTAGCTCAGATATTCTCTAGAAAGTGGACTTAAATGGAACATGATAAGCATCTGATTTTCTAAGAAGTTCTCTTCATTTCTCAGCAAGCTCTGAAAAACACTCTACTTAAAAACAACTACATTTATGTGGTACTTGACACATTTGGTTTTTCCGTCTTTTCTTACTACTACGCAGTAGGGAAATAAGCTGGAGCACATTCACCTTGAGTTTTACAGCACGCTAGCTAGCTTCTGTACCTAGAGCAAGCTGTAGCCAACTCCTGTCTCATGAGCATCATCACTACGTACCTAGGTGTGGTGGGCACAGACAGGCACTGGCCCAGATTTCCATGCAAGAGGCCCTGATTGCTGCGAGTGTGTTTGACTCACAGCCTCAAATTGTTCACCTCCAAATTCACCATAGCATTTAAGCTAAGGCCATGCATCTTCTGGGCTGCACCGAGCCAATACTGAGTAGGGCAAGAATACTAGAAAAGCACCATTTCTGCCCAGTGCAGTATTCCCATATGAAGCAGTATGTGCCCAAAACTTCCCATCAAACTGGCCAAGATTTCCTTAGGACCATGCTACGGTCTGAAGGTCTTCCTACTCAATCTTCTATCTTCCCCTCTCTCCTTACAAAGGTGTTAAATCTGCATTTTGGCCTGAAAGCTCTTTCCATGTTTCTTTCCCCTTTATCTCTCAAATAAATTTCTTCAGATAAATCTCTTGCACATCTAATCCCATCTCAGCATATGCTTCTCAGAAGACCTGAACTGACATACTAGGATTATTCTGACTGGCATCTAAAGTTGAAGAATTTGCAGTTCAGGAAAAGATAAAATATTCGTGGGTGAAGCCACTGGAAATAAACTGAGGCTGGATATGTGGGGTTTCTCTTTAAAAAATTGATCTCTGTTTATAGATTAAAAACCTTTATTTTATTAGCTTTTTTAAAAAAAATACACATACAGAAAAAGTGCTCAAATCAAAATTGGATATTCACCAACTGAACACACCCATGTAACTAGCACCCAGATCAAGAAACAGATTATGACCAGCCCCCCTGAAATCTCTGTGTCTCTTCCCAATCACTACACTCCAAAGATAATGCTGATACCTGACTTTTAACACAAAGATAAATTTTACCTCGTCTGGGCTTTTAATGAAATCATACTATATGCATCTTTGTGTCTAGCTTTTTCACTTAACATTTTACTTAATGAGATTTCTGCATGTTCCATGAGTGAGATTTATCCATGTTTTCCATGCAGCAATAGCTTATTCATTCTCATGGCTAGAATTCAAAATCGTTCTTAAAAATCTAAGTCTTGTCAAATGCATCTTCAAGAACTAGATTGGAGATGCCCAGCTGGAGTGTTTTATCATGTTCAATTTTCACTTGACTTTCCATGATTCACTGAAGACAGTTTCTGCCTCTTCTCTTGGAACAGTATTTCACAAGTCCTGACATGCAGAAAATGTTCCTGAGAGTCTGAATTTTCCTTCTCAAGAATCTTTTTTATGTTATCTAATTACTCTCCTTGGGACCATTATACTCTTCCTATGATGGAGGACCATTATTTTTCCCTCTTAGTCATCTTTTGGCTATAGTGCCTTTCTTCTTGCTTTTGTAGAACAACTTCTAAATGTCTTGCTAATCTTCCACCGTCATTTTGAAGTTCAGGGTCCAAACCCATCAGCAAAATTCCAAAGACCATATCCAGCCAATGGACACACTGGGCTGTATAAAATCTTCATCTTGGGGAAGAATTTGTTCTTTCCTGAGGTCCCTTCCCTTGTGCCCCTAGGTTAGAACCAACATTATCTTGTCTGAAAACACAAGGCTGCCTTTGAGAACAGGATGTTAAGAGGGGAGAAAATCAACTAATCCATTATGACCATCTTGGTACATGAAAGCACTTAAACATACTCTTTAGAACTTGATCAGCCCCCCTAGTTTTCCTATAACTCTTCATATGGGTCAGAAAACAACTGTGTTTTAGATTACTTTGCTTCATATCTAAAGATGCAATGTCTCCCTGGCAGTTTTCTAAAAGTATTTTGCTCTGAGCTTCTTCTCACCACTTGGAATTATGCCTTCAGTCATTATTTCTGATAATAAGTTTTGATTTGGGGTTAGGACATCAGTCCTTTGAGGATTCTTGACCTTTTCCTTTGCAATAGATTAACATCTAACAATGACAACCATAACCGAGGGTCTAGTCTGCACAGATCAGTTTATAAACCTTATCTGTAATCTACAAACCTGCAATATTATGTATTGACTGCCAGGAAAACCAAAGCCCTAAGAGGTTAAAGGCCCTGCCTAAAGTCATATAGTTAACAAATGACAGAGCTGGGGTTCATGTGTAAGTCTTTGGCTCCAAGATTCATTCTTGTTTTGGTTCCCATCACACTCTTCCCTCAGGCTCACCCATCTACCAGTTTTCCATCTGTTTCCCACATTGCTAACACTCGTGTGTGCAAGCACGCACAGGCACACACATACACTGTGCTTCATTCTCTTTTGAAGTAGTTACTTCCCTCCTCTACGCTCCACATCCCGGGGCCAAAATTATCTAAGAGAATACTCGGCGTCCAAAGCAAAATGACCTAGTACGTAAGAACCTAGACTGGTAAGTGAGACCATTTGTATGTGAATCCTGGTTCCTTCCCATACAAGCTGTGAAATCTCAGGCAAGTTACCTAATTTCCCTGAACTTCAGTTTCCTCAAAATGTTTCCTTCTTAAAATGAGAATAATAGTACCTTTCTCGTAGGGTTATGGTGAGGGCGAAATCAGATGGTACAGGTAAAGCTCTCAGAACTGTGCATATAATAAATGCTTGATACACTTTAAGTTATTATTACTTATGCCTGGTATCCCATAAAGTCAAGGGATAGTGATTGGTTAGTCATGGTTAAAAGCAGTGGTTCCCAAACCTGGATCTTAATTTAAGCTACCTGCTGGCTCTGAGGGGAGACTTTTTCCTTGGCTCTTCCCCTAAAAGTTCTGCTTGAATAAGATTAGGATGGAGCCCCAGAATCTGCATTTTTTAAAGCTTCTCCGGGTGACTCCGATATTTAGTCAGACTTGAAACTCTGACCTAGAGCCTAAGTCTTCAAAGGTGATGGTTTCAGAAGTTATAACTGGGTCGTCTCAGTCGTCAGGGATGCCTGGCATCCCCCAATCTCTCTTCTAAGGTTCTGTCCTCTCTCACGCTGAACGATACCCCACTCACCCAGAAACACAGGACACACGCACACTCTACTCACACGCCACAACCTGGATTGAGCCATGGCCAGGATTGGCCTCCAGAAAGGGAAGATGACTCCCTTGTTGATGTGCATTACAGAGTGGTGCCAAGGGAGCCCCATGTGGTTATTTGGGGGGTGGAGGCAGCTGGCCAGAAGGCTGATCGTGACCTCCAGGTATCACGTAATCTTTAAACCGCCTTTATGACCAAAGACATGCCTACTTCTCCACCTGTAAGACAGGTCTCAAAGCTGACACCACTTCTGTAGTCAACAGGGTGAAAGCTGGAGACAGTGTGGCAATCGTGGGATTCCAGGGAACTGTCATTTTCACAAGACTCAATCAAATGCTTTGTTTTTTCCCCAGAGGAAGGACCTGTTCTCCTGGGCTCCTGAGGAACACCTCCAGTTTTCAGTGTGTACACTGTTACGTTCCATTTTAGCACAAGGGGGTTCCGAGCCTGTGAACTGCAGTTTTAGATCCTGGGGGGAGGTCTGGAAGCCCTGAGGTGGTATATAATGAGAGAAGGGCACTGAGACCTCCATATTTCCTCAGGAGTGAGCTTGAGTGCTCACTCATTTGCGCCCAAAGACAGTACTTGGCAACGCAGGAGTTAACTTTCATTCCAAAATGGTGTCGTTAGTTTCAATCAATCTGAGGAGCAGCCAGAGCTGGTAAAAAAAAAAAAAAAGCTGTTCGATCCCAGCTGATCACAGCCCCAGGTGCTTTGATTCAGACTGCTGCTGGGATTTGTTTTCCTGCGAAGAGGCTGTAGTAACTGCTTTTATCATCTACTGTAAGTACAAGAACAGCAGGAAATCAGGCAGTGCCGGGGAAATTAAGCTCTGTGACAAATGACTTGGTTTCTTTCCATCAACAATCATGATTTGACTTGAACTGCCTCAATTAAGGGCTTGGGGGGTGCCCTTAGTTCATTCGTTATACATGCATGAGAGAGAGAGAGCCTAAGTGAGACAGAGAAATAGAGACGAGAGAGAGGGAGATGAAACAGAAAAGATGACAGGATGTTAATTTGGTATGGCATATGTAAGTATGTTTTAGACTAAGTAGATGGGAGACTGCGTGATTTCACTCTTCCCACCCCCCATCCTCATCTAATAATCCAAGAAAGATCACAAACACTGTATTTATGAGAGCTCATTATGCCAGTGTGTCCATTTGATGAATGGTGTCACTGATTAAGAAAGACTTGAAACAATTGGATTCTGACTCCAAAGAAGTACACAGCTTTTAAGGGGGGAAAATATCAAATAATTGGCAGCCCTCATGCCTTAAAATCTCTCTTCCATGTTTCAGCCTTTAAAAAATATATATATATATTTTTTTACATCATTGGCATTTCCCTGTTCACAGACGCATTTCTCACAAGTAATAAAGCTTGCGAAACCAAATTGGAGAGGTTCTTCTCGGTTTTATCCTTTTAGTCTTGAAACATGAAGTATCATTTTCCTAGGCTACCCACGGGACTGAGATGAGCTGCACAAGTTACAACTTGTGGAAATTAAGCACAGAATGTGGAGGAAGATAATTATGCACCCCCATCTGGTTCACCGAGGCATGGCGGTACTTGGTAGGGCAGTATTACGCTGCTAGGTGGTTGCTGGGGCTTTTTCCAGGAAACTTATCTTTTAACTTTTTAATTTGAAACCAGTTTAGACTGACAGAAAAGTTGCAAATATTGTGCAGAGAATTCATGTAGACCCATCACCCAGTTTTCCCTGATGTTAGCATCTTCTATAACACAGTACAGCCCCCAAGACCAGAAAATTAACATCAGCACAGTACTATTTTTTAAAAATATTTATTTACTTTAGATAAAGAGCATGCAAGTGTGGGGGGAGGGGCAGAGGGAGAGAATCTCAAGCACACTCCCCCGTAGAGCACGGAGCCTGACTCAGGGCTCCGTGTGGGGCTTGATCCCACAACCCCAAGGCCCTGACGCCAGAGTCGAAACCAAGAGTCGAAACCAAGAGTCGGATACCCACCAACTGAGCGATCTAAGCACCCCTTTCAGCACAGTACTCTTAACTAAACTACAGACCTTATTCAGAATTCACCAGTCTTTTCACTAATGTCCTTTTCCTGTTGTAGAATCTACTCCTCCTTGGGCATTTTCAATCTGTGATGTTCCTCAGTCTTTCCTTGTCTTTTCTGACCTTGACACTTTTGAAGAGTACTAGTTAGTTATCTTGTAGAAGGTCCCTCACTTTGGGTTTGTCTGGTATATTCTCATAATTAGACTGAACTTACGCACTTTAGGCAAGAATGCTACAGAAGCGATAATATTCCCTTCTTAGGGCATATGACGGGGTGAATGATGTTGATGTGCCTGATTATTAGCGATGTTAACCTTGATCGGCTGGTTAAGGTGTTTCTGTTATGATGCTCCACAGTAAGTTTCCCCTCTATAATTAATAAATACCTTCAGAAAGAGAGCCTGTTTTTCCTCAAATGTTCACCCACTAATTTTAGCACCCATTGGTGGATCTTGCCTTTCATGCAGTTTCTAAAGAGCCACAGCAGTCGTTGTCAAAGATGCTGTAGAAAGAAGACTCTGGAAGGATGAAACATGTTGCAGGAATATCAGTTCACACAGTTGTGTGCAGGAGGCAATTATCTCACCGGACAGACCCCAGGGCCCACTAGGAATGTGTGTTGTTCTATCTCCTAGCCTGGGATTGTTTAAAGAAGATATTTCTAAGCTTTTAGAGAATGTGGAGGGGCTTAGCTTTTCCTGGAGAATCTTCTTGTCCTTTTCTCCCCCAGAAAGAAATTAAAAATCCCATTGAGCTTCCCCATATGGTTTTGACCTCAGCCACACCCCAAATGACTTCTCAGTCGGCTTATATCCTTCAGTTTGCAGGTGACAACCCCTCACCATCCTCATATGGGAAAACTTGAATATTCGTTTACCCTTCTAGGACTGTGAGCAATTCCAAGCTGCATTTCTACATATTTAAACAAATTGCCATTCTCAGTTATGAACTATCACCCATCTCATGAGGAATTCATAACCGGCTGGTTTGAATGGCTCTTAGCTTTTTCTGGGCATTCTAAAGCTACCTGAAACCCAGAGATGTTTCTGAAAACTGTCGCTTAATTGGGAAATAAATTCCTTCATTAAAATAACGCTACAGAATGAAATTGGTGCCAGAACGAAAAGGAAATTCTGATAAGCCCCTAACATTGAATGAGAAACTCCTCCCAAAAATTTCTCTCCAAGTGGAAAGAACACAATTTTGAGATGTTCCAAAGGGCAGAAATAAAGAAGAATTTGAAATACAGAATAATTAGACCGAAGTCTTGGCCTTTCTTTTTCTGATCTTCTGTTAAATGAGCGTCTTCCTCCGGACAGCGGCAACATCTTTACAAGTGTGTAACCTCACTTACAAGCTGCCCCCTCAATAACTCCTTCCCAGATGACCGAAGTCACAATTTGTCTCTTACAACCCCAGAGGCAAGGGTAGTTCAGTGAAAGGAGACTGTTCTAGAATAGCTGAGATGTTCAGGTGTTCTACGTTATGCGCTCACTCTCAGACTTAGGACTACCCATGAGCATCAGTGAAATCTTGAGAGCAGAGGCTCACCCACAGGTACTTCCTACCACATGGACTGTTCTTGCCAAGCAAAGATAATGCTGTTGGCCATTAGTATGCGATTTGAGTTGTCATTTTAGGGAATAGTGATAGAAAAAGACCCTCGCCCAGCCTCTCAGTGATGTTTGCTTGTAACCATAAATACCCATTTGTTGATGTGACCGCCTGAACTGGTCTGAGCAGCTCTACCTAAGGTCAAAGAACATGGCTTCTTCTGGCCTGTTTGGAAATCAAGGCTTTGACTGCCCAACTCCAACCAATGAACTCCAATGAGCTCACTGGCCCAAGCCACCTGTCAAATTCCAACATCAGCATTTTATAAAGGACATTTTGTTGATCTGATCAGGAGATGCCTGAAAGGGAGATTATGAGTTACTGTTTCCCTAGTGAGATGTTTTTTTTTTTGGAAAAAAAACACACACACACACACACCTCAACCCCCAGAAGATATGAACTACCTTGGTCTATTTGTTTTGAATACCAGCCATTAAAGGCCATGTGCACCCTGGAAAGTGAAGAGTAAAAACTTTCTATGGGAAAAAAGGGAAGAGGTGGGGAGGGTAAATAACATTCATGGGACACCCTGATCTGCCCTCATTAATTTCACTTACTGCAATTACTGAACTGATTAATCTTCATGGCATCTCTGCAAGTCAGATAGTACGGGTCCATTTTATAAATGAGAACCGAGACTCGAAGAGGTTGAGAAAGCTGAAATAGCTCAGTGAAATTCAAACCCAGTTTGGTTTGACTCCAAAGCCTATCCCTTTCAGATGACCATATCCTGCTTTTCTGGGGCCCCTCTACAAGTTCCTTATGACTTCAACAGTGGTGGACCAAAAGTGAGTTCAGAAAACACTATTTCTATACATGTTGACCCAGTTGGGGGCATCCTTATGGACCATGCTTCTGGTTCGAGAAGCCACTGTTGGAAATTGCCTCTCATCCCTACGGGCTCCTCTCTCCCTGTTTCAGGCAGAAGTCTAAATGCACCTCTTAGTTGTATCCACACGGTCTCTGAATAGTAAAATGACTTGTCCAGCAACCCTTCTGGCCTTCTGTGTGTCTCTTGACAGCTTTAGGTGGAGCCGAACACTCCATGAATTTTTCTGAGAGCCAATACATAAAATCAACACCCACAGAATTTTCTTGAAATTGTTGAGAACTCAGCAGACCCAAACCACTTAAAACCCCACTGAAAAGCTGAGAATTTGTGTTTTTCCTTCTTTCCTTTTACTGCTAATTTTCCTCCTCTCAAGTGGATAAACAAAATCTTTTATTTTCTCATCAAAACACACATCATTAACTGCTAATCAACTCAAGGCTGAGAAATCCCTGAGCAACCTCTCAGTTTTCAGAAATGCCAAGCAAGAAATAAAGTACCATTGATCTAGCCTTGGCTAATGGGACCAGGTCAGTCTCCGGGGGCTCCAGGTGCCAGGGACAGTGTCATAAAGTTAGGTCAACAAGTAGGCCCTCTGTCTGGGGGTCATGAAAGACAGACAGAACTCTCTGGATCTTGGATGTTAATGCCTCCCACTTGCCAGGGTCACGAGGGTTGGGACTGCTAAGAAAACAGGGTGCAGAGATCAGAGCTCCCCAGCCAAGGTCAGCTGGAGGCCAGTGAGTCTGGGAAAGGAGACAGAGGTGGTCTGGGAAGAACAAATGAGGTCCCTGGAAGGAGTCAGAGGAGTCAGATGGACTGACAGCCTTCTGCAGGTATAACCCAACTTCAGGTATAGTTCTGACCTAATCAGACCTGGCTCCCCAAGACAAAGAACTGTGCTTTCCCTAACATTAGAGAAGGCAGCAGGCTTGCAGGCAATTATGCGGCCCTCTCTGTGCTGGGGCAGCTGCGGTAGGTTTATGGAGGAAGGAGCTGGGGGACAAAGAGAATGTAGGAGGAAAACGGGACTATCCCAAGGCCATCCGACAGGTCTGGAATTAAGTGGAGGGCAAGACAGGAAGACCCGCCCAAATGGCCCAAAGAACGTCAAAGGGTTTTGGCAATTCCATTTAGTTTATTCGGCAAGCGTAAGTTGATCGTGCTCTGCAAAAGTGCAGGGGACGCTGGGGACGCAGCAGTCCTGGATTTATCACTCATGGTTTTGATTCGAATGAGAACCCTGACAATCCCGGACGTGTGGAAAAGTGCAATCTGGCTAAGGGCTGAAATTGCATTATGGCCGTCTGAGGCTGGTGGCGAGAGTGAGACATCTGACTAGTGACTAACTCTAGCTGTCCTTCCGCCATGGCAGCAGCGTGACATAGTGGCTAAGTGCACGAACACTGGGATTGCACTGCCCGAGTTTATAATCCCACTTGTGCCACTTACGAGCCATGTAACTTCAGGCAACTGAACGTCCCAGTACCTTTGTGTTCTCATCCACGACGCGGAGTGACTGCGTGCAGGAGCTACCTTCCGGGTTAAGGTTGCTATGGTTAAATGAGCTAACACAGAACGGTCTGGAAGTGTTAGTGCCAATCGAAGCTTTAGTAACTTCAGAAGTGCAAATGCTACAAACTCACCAAAACCATCATTTAAAAGTGAAATGATTTAAATGTATTTTGTATTTCTTTAGTTTGGTGAATTCATTGTGTGTGTGTGGAAGCATATGGAACAGTGCTGGAAACAGAGTAAAATGTCTGCTGTCGTCCTCACATACATGGCGGCCTGGAAAGCTCTGCTCTACTTTCTTCTGTGGAGAACATGAAAGGCATGGGAACACCTCCTTGGCAAATGTCGAAAATCTGCTATATTTTGACCGAAGTTGGGATTCCAGTCTGTGACAATAAATCGATACAAGAAATATTTCTACATCTCTATAAGGCGTCAAATTATGGTTGAAGTTCATTCAGTAGTTCAAAGAAGGGGCAGAAGGATGTGGCCCCGAACAAAACTTTCTTGGGACCAGGAGAGCTCTAAGACCTCTTCCTAACCATTTAAAGCCTAGGAAGAAAGGCCTTGGAAAACATGTCATTTCATGAAATCCTTTATACCAGCCCTCTAACATCCACGTGTGGTATGATGAGCGGCATCAAAACACACCAAAAATTCTATCTGCCCACAGCCCCAGCCTGTCACACCACCTGAAATTCCAACATGACAGGCTTCCAGTCTGAGCTACAGACACCCCAGGGGAGCGTTAAATGCTTTTAGTCATCAACACTGGAGTGTGACTTTGTTTAATCAGCTGTTTTCCCCTAACAGCCAGCTGAGTGGCTTGGAGGAAAAAGAATAACAATTCTGATGGTAGCAGAGGAAAAGTGAATTTGCCATCCTGGGGCACTGCCCTCAAGAGGGCAAGGGTCCCAGTCTGAGCGGCCACTCCAAGGAAGGCTCCGGAAGGACTGGGCCTCTATGAGAGGGGAGGTGACACTTCGAGGAAGAAGGTAGGCCTAGGAAGGGAAGGGAAACAGGCTTGAACCAGTACAAGCTTTCTGCCTTTTTATCTCCCCCACGAATTGCAGCCAAAATGCTTCATGAATGATTAAATTATCGATTACAATATTCTTGTATAAAGGCTCTTTAAAAGAGTTACAACCAGACAGAAACTTTAAACTTTACTACTGAATGTTGCTGAATTCTAATTTGCTTGTTTGTTTGCTTCCCGAAGGATTACTAGTCCCTGGCTATAAAATTGCAAAGTAATTTATATTCTTCACAATTAGGTTCCCTTAAGAAGAATCACTCTGTAATGTAATTAAAAAGGAAAACCTTAACTCCTCATCTTTAAAATGCAATAGTAACAACACTTCCTGGATAGAATGTAACATTTCAAGCTTCTTTTTAATTTCGTCTTATTCGTAAGATGGTACTTTAGCGGCAGACGTTAATTGCGCGAAAATGGGAATGCAAACCCACCAGCAACTCGAGGCCATATATCTCATCCTTGCTCAGATCAATGCCGTGATTATAATTAAGAATGCATGCTTGTGTCTGAGATAAATCTTCATATTGGGACACGTAAAATAAGATTTAAGATAATTATTTTCTTTCTAGTCTACCCCTAAATCAAAGGAGAATGTGTGGAGAGAGATTTTGTGGCAACTAAGTATATAGTGACCTGCCCTTTAATAGAAGTCACTTATCTGGCTCATGTAAACTTGGAGAGAACTGCCAAGAATGTAAATCTTACAGAGCCAACATGTGTTTTTTTTTTAAGATTCCATGTTTAAGAAGGAGGCTAGAAGAGTGCTCAGATACCTGGCTCAGATACCTAGGAATTGGGGGTGTTTGTGACCACCTCAAATGTGAGTGGGCAGATAGGTGGAGAGCAATGGGAAAGCAACCAAAGTGCTTAGTGGTGGTGGGGGCAGAGCTGCTGTTTGGATGGAAGGCTCTGGCAACGCCTATGTATATTCCCCCTGGGGCTGGGGTTAGGGTTGGGGTTGACAAAGGAAGCTAGAAGGTGGAAAGCCTGCCCCTTATCTGAGAAGTCCCCATGAGAGCAGGACTATGTCTTTTCCTCACTGCAGCTCCAGGGCCTAGCCCATGGTGGGCACCCCACAAATATTTGTTAACGGACTGAATGACATTCCCTTCACTTGAATCCCTAGGCTCTAAGATCTGGGAGATGGGGTAGATGTTCTCCTACCAAGGAAACCTCCTAGGATCTGGAAACATGTAGGAAACCGAGTGGGGAGTGCATGACTCTCCCATAAATAACCTCTGAGATGTTCAAGTCACCAAAACTAAAGTGGAAAATGAAGTGTTTTTTATCCTCAGAAACTGAGGGAAAGAGGGAACAACCAGAGGGTCCCAATGGACTGGGGTGAGAGGGATAGGGTAGACAGTTTTTAAAGAAGGTATCACTTCTGGCTGGCTTAGTCGGTAGAGCATGTGACTCTTGATCTTGGGGTTGTAAGTTCGAGCCCCGTGTTGGGTATAGAGGTTGCCTAAAAATAAAATCTTTTTAAAAAAATTAAAACAAGTAAATAAAGGAAGGTATCGTTTTAGGGTCAGCTCTCCAACTCTTAAAGCAGAAAGGAGATACTGTTAAAGGATGGTTCTGTACAAGGCAATTGGGTGGGTTGCGAAAAGCCAAGGGCAACGCATTTTGATGTAGGACTAAGATGGTAAAAGAGAAAACGGAACCGCCAGAGCTCCTTTGGAACCTGGAGCCTGTAAGATGCTGTCTGACCACCATATTGAACATCTGAATTCTTAGTAAAGGCTCTGCTTTGCCTTTGCCTCTTCCCCATTTGGATCATATTATGAAGGGTTGGATCTTTCTTTCCTGCTTTCCTTATAGAAGGAATTAATAAGCAGAGGAAGATGTGCACATGGGTAAAAGCTCCCTGGGCTGGTCAGTGAACAAAGAATGGGCCATCTCATTCTAATTTTTACAAGATGGCCTCTTTGCCAGTCTGCTCTCTACCCAGGCCAGGACTAAGTTGGATGCTACTTGAAACATAGCAGGCACAGTTTTTAAAATCTTCTACCCATGCTTCAGACTTAGTATTTTAGAACCAACCTTGTTCCTCTGCTTTTAACCCTTTGTTCCATGGAAGTTTCTGGAAAAGCTCAGCAACATAACCAAAAACTGCAAATGTCCACAAGATTTCCAAACACCAGCAACAATAAATCTATTTAAAAAAAAAACCCTCACCCAAACATTTTAAAGTTAAAAATGCCAGTGTTTTCCTTAGCTTGAGGCAAAAGGACTTTTTTATTACATGGGGAAAAGGAGCATGAAATCTCACAGGCCTTTGCCAAAGCTGAAACTCTCTGGGTACGCTTTGAGAAGGAGCAGGATGATGAGTGGGCCATGGAAGCCATGCTGTTTAATTGGAAGTGCATGGGCCTCTTTGGTTCCGTCTTCCCAATATTCACCAAGATCTCCCCTGCTTGGTCCTCTTTCATTCCCTGGTGGGGAGGCCTCTGGCGTCAGCAGAAGTTCTTCTGTGGGGACTGCACAGTGAAGAGGGCAGGCTCACCACATACTGGCCAGAAAGGCTCTGACAAGGCAGGCCTTCTGTCTCTCGCTTTCCAGTCTTCATGACAACTTCCTATGCATGTTTAGATTACAGGAATTCCTTATTCAGGAAACGGATGTGTCCCAAGCGGAGAGGTCATTGGGTATGGGCCTTGAGGTCAAGATTGTCTAGGTTCAGATTTAGGATCTGCCACTTGTTAGTTGTGTGTGTTAGGCCAGTTATTTAGGTCTGCTTAGCTTAGTTTCTTCATCTGTAAGACAAAGAAGACCTACCCTGCCAAGTGGCTGGGAAATGAGAAGAGATATCTGTGAAGTATTGGCCAATCAAATACCGCTTTCCTTTTGGCATCAATGATGAAGTCAGTGATACTGTCCCATGGGAAGTGTTCCCTTACTCATGAATTGAAACTTTTGATGATAGCAAAGATGTCAAGATGAGATTCAGCTTCCAAATTTTTTTTTAAGATTTTATTTATTTATTTGACAGACAGAGATCACAAGTAGGCAGAGAGGCAGGCAGAGAGAGAGGAGGAAGCAGACTCCCCGCTGAGCAGAGAGCCCGATGCAGGGCTCGATCCCAAGACCCTGGGATCATGACCTGAGCTGAAGGCAGAGGCTTTAACCTACTGAGCCACCCAGCCGCCCCTCAGCTTCCGAATTTCAAAGGGACTTAAACACTGTGAAATTTCAAGAGTTCAACCAAGAGCTCGCTTACTCCTGACTTTATCCATTTTATAAGAGCAAATTATCACATACTGCCTTTCCTTAACACAGGACATATTTGCTCAGCAACCAAATGTTTCAACTTCTGTAGGAGAGGGAGAGAAAGCTGGGAATCAGTACAGAAAGATTCCATGGGATGCTGATTCAGTACAGATAGACACGTAATCTGTAATGTTATGTCCCGGTCAGATATCAAACAAAATGACCCAATGACTTTGCCTTTTATTTGTCAGGTAATTACAACTAGCAGAGTGAGAAATGTCCTGGGCATCCCCTCGTGTACTATGCTGACAAACACTTTGGGAGAAATTTAAGTTCATGGCCCAAAACAGAATGCACTGAAGGAAGCCAGCCCTACGCAAGTAGGAAGACCATCCACCCCTGCCCTTTCCCACAGATGCTGAACGTTGATATTACAATGTTGCTGTGCATTTTCCCCCAGGGAATTCTTTCTAACAATTAAAAACTCACATTAGTAAAACCTGTAGGCAAGTTGAAGTATAATAAATAAGATAAATACCAAATTTGGAGGAAAGTGTACAGGAATGTTAATGTCCATTGGAAACATCCAAAGGGATGATTGTTGCTGGCTCCTTTAAAAAGGTAACCTCTTTCTATGTACCCCTGGGGATAAAAATACTTTATATGTTTATAAAAAATAAAAAAAATTTATAAAAAAAAAAAAAGGTAACCTCTTTCTGTCCTACAAGGAGTCTTGGCTTTCTCAGCAATGAGACTCCTGGAAGGAAATGGGTGATGCTGGGCTGTGAAGCAGTTAACTGTTGGTACATGGAGGTTAAGAGCATAAGTCTTTTAGAGACACAAGGTTGAATTTGTCTACACTGACTGATCTCCAATGAATTTCTTACCCCTCTCTAAACCTCAGTTTTATCATCTGGAAAATGAAGATGAGAAAGTATCTCCTTCCCTAGGTAGTTGTGAAGACCACCTGTGGAAATGCATTCAGAAACTGTAGATCGTGAGCACTCAGTGCAATGTCTGCTATTTTGAGACCTTTAGGGATCCAGGAAAGGCTTGGGAAACTCACAGTTCTGACACCTATGATTGGGCCCCGGATGATCATAGGGATTAGTCAGTCAGGAGGTCATGTTCTAAAACATCACCTAGGAAGTCAGGAGCTGTCAGCAGCCCGGCTGAGGTAGGCATGGTCGACCGACTGAGAAGTCGGGGGTAGTCAGCACGGTCTGGAGGCCTCCTTTGCCCTGACTTATGTAGCCAAACAGTACAGGTGTTCCAGAACCCCAGCTACACATTCAGTGGGAAATGTTTCTTGGTTAGGGAAGGAACTGAGACACCTGAATGGAAAGCATTATAGCAGCTGCCTATGGGAGCAAGATCCAATAATAATAGCACCACCTTATATCTGTAGAATTGTCCACAAAATATCTTTGCAAATGTTACCTCATTTAATCCAATTAAATCTTTTTATCTGCAAAATGGGGCCAACAATGCGTATCTTAGGAGGTTATAGAGACTCTGGGACCTTAACTGACTTGCCCAAGGGTAGACAGCAGGTAAGACCATGAGTCAAAGGTGTTGGCATGACAGGGTATTTGTTAAGGTAGCAGTAGCTACTCTAAGAGACACCAAGATCTCAGGGATTTAATACACAGGCATGTATTTCTTGGTTCCAGAATAATCCAATGTGGGTATCCCTGCTTCCTGTGGAAGGGGTATGAGGATTCAAGGATTAGGTGCCTGGCACCTTGGGGCTCTAACACCCATATGTGGCTTGTCGCATGAAGGGAAAAGAGAATGGCAGAACACATGTGACAGGTTTCTATGAGTCAGGACCAGAAGCTATATATACATCCATGCATACATATACGTATACGTGTACACACACACACACACACACACAATTTCTGCTCATACTCTATTGGCTAGAACTCAATGACAGAGTCACACTTAATTCCCAAGAGAGCCTGGAAAACAAAGATCAGCTCTGTATCCCAAAAGAGGAGAACATAATAGGTATGATGAACAACAGTCCAGGGACGCCTGGGTGGCTCAGTTGTTTGATGAACAACAGTCCATCCCTGCCAGCGCCAGGAACACACAACACCTGGATGCAAGTCCAGTGTTATTTCCGTTATACTAGGTCTGCACCGCAGTGGCTTTTGAACGAGTTGCTAGATCTACCTGGCATAATCCAAGGCATAAAGGACATCCCTGCAGCCCTTAATACAGAGAGGCACTGAGGGCCATCAAAAGTTGGGAGAATGCAGGCTAAAAAGGTTAGTGGCAGGCTGAAGACAGAGTAATGACATGTGCCGACACTGAAAGAAGGCTTCTTAGCTCCTGGGAAGGTTCAAGAACACGCCTGTATACGATGCCAGCAACATTGGGCCAGCGGGCGGAAGCAGGAAGTCCGAAAGTCACCACATGGGAATCTCTTTGCCTTATCACCACTTGACTTAGGAATAGGTCTTGAAGCCCTAAAATCGTAACACTTTGCACAGAGCTTGACATGAAGTAGCTTCTCAACAGCATTTTGTTGAATGAATGAAAGAAGAAAGAATGAAGTACACATTCAAGTTCCTTTTGCTTCCACATCCCACCGTGTGAGGCCCAACATTCCGCATGCGAATCCGTGAAAGCTCGTGAACTGTGACCAGTGTCGGTGAGCGGGCGCCATCCAGGTCCATTTAATGAATAATTGAGAATTAACAGTGATTCAAGTCAATGAGGCTGTATTGCAAAATGAACTTGTCCTGTTTTGATAAGTGCAGTTTAATGTGATTTATTATATTTTGTGGTGTATTTGGTAAAAGTAAGAAAGATACTGAGTCACTGCCAGCTGCTTGCTGGCAAACACAGTTCCATGTCTGCACATTCCCCCATCACTGACTCTCAGATGCTTTACTGAGGGACAGGAGTGTGCTGAGGCGAATGGAAAACACTGGAGCACAAAGACTCCATGGACAGACCAGCAATGTCAGAAGAAGTGACCCACCAGGAGGACTATTGGCTATGTCCACATCAGCCACCTGACAGGTGACGTCATCATCTGTGCTAGTAAAGGTGTAGGGGTAAAAATTCCACTAAAACGAGTCCCCTTGGAACTCACCCAGGATATTTTGTGGCAGGAGAATTTTTTTTGATAATGACTGCAATGTTTAAAAATCACATTCTTAATTAACAAGGGTAAAAATTAAAATCCAAAATGCCTAACCTGATTCCAGTCTTGAGGAAGCATCAGACAAATCCAAACCAAGGAACATTCTGTGAGAGGGTGGGACTGTAGTCTTCAAAGTAAGTCAGTGTCATGAAACTTCACAGAGACAGAAAAGCCGTTCTAAATTAAAGGGGATGAAAGACAAGACTACCGAATGCAATGCTTGGTCCTGGATTGGAACATCCACTGTTTAAAAACAAAAAAATACACAAAAAAAGAACAAAAAACAAAAAAAACCAAGACAGTATTGACACAATCAGCAACATTTCAACGTGGACTCGTGCATCAATTCTCAATTTCCTGAATTGGATAACTGCACTGTGGTTTTGCAAGAGAATGCCATTACATCCTGAAATATTTAGAGGTCAAAGGTCATGATGTCTGCAAGTTAGTCTCAAATGGTTCAGTAAATAAATGATGTATATAAATACACATACGCATGCATATGCGTGTGTGCATATGTATATATATATATACATTCCGCATGCGAATCCGTGAAAGCGGATTTTTTAATCAACGGTTAGATATGCACACACGCATATGTATGTATGTATATATATATATATGGCGGAGAGAGAGAGAGATCTGGACGTCTGTTAGAGTAGCCAGTGTTATCTTACTAATATTGTCTCACCAATTACTTGGCTTCATTGTCTTACCTACCGAGAAATGTGAAGTAAATCTAGGTGGCAGTTTATGGAAGTTCATTATACTATTTTTACCATTTATACACGGGTTGAAACTTTTTTCCAAATATAAGGTTAAAGAAGACACGCCTGTCCATACACCTAAGGACCACATCCCCACGCGATATCAGCAAGTGTTGAGCAGCTGAAAAGATCTTTAATGTCCCAAAGATACTAACTGTAGGATCTTCTTGAATTCTCAAACTGGTTAATATCCACAGAACAGAGCATCCTTCATGAAGTGCGGTAAAACGTAACTTCCTAAGCGAGAATGTGCCTGTGCCCGGCAGGGAAAAGAAAGCCAGCTTCAGATGTGGTTGCTAGCGACCGGCAGGACTTCCATCCATAAGAGGCTTGCTGCAGTGCCGGAAACTCACAGCCCTCCCCGAAACAGAATGACTGTCAGGGTCAATCACAAAGCACTGGAATGGCAGTTGCTGAATCCTCAGATGCCAAGAATCCACCTTATTTGGAGATCAGGAGGGGTTCCTTTTTGAGTTCCATATATTTGGGGTGACAGTGTTTTGTTTGGGAAGTTGGGGGGGTGGCTTGGGAGTGTGGGTGAGCTTTCTGGATGGAGGGATTGGAATGTTTGTGGGGGAGATGGTAAAGGGAGTCAAGGAATGGTTGAGGATTGATAGATAGTTGAAGAGAAAAACTAGACGGAGTTCAGCTACAGTTCAACTCGGCCTCCTCTTCCTGCCTGTGGTCCAGCAGCAGTTGCTCTCCCTGTAAAAAGGGACCGTTATATGTGCAGGGAACAAAGATGGAATTTATTGCACTGGGTTAGCCGTCATATGTAAGTTATTGTGACTAGATAAAAAGAATACGATGTTTCTAAGCCATCTGCCTAGAGAGAGAAATAGTGGTGTATCAGGCCGTCTTTATAATGGTTTTTATTGTAATGGGATTTTTTTTTTTAATCAACGGTTAGAGGTCAGGTGATCTATCAGCTTTCTTACTGAATTTTGGATTTTTCCTTCCATAAACCATTTTTCTAAAGAGGCTGGACCAACTGGGTTATGTCTACTAGCTGACTTGTACCCAGCAAGCTGAAAAAATTTACTAATTTGCGAAAATAGTCATTTCGTCCTGCCAGAACCCATTCCATCTTCTTTTTGCCTGCAGTGTTGCAGTGCTGACCTTGAAGTACTTAAAATGCCATTTACAGCCTTTTGAAACCTCACCCTGAAGTACAGTTCCAGTCCATAACCCCCCAACCATGCTACCACCTAATCCCACCACCACACCATAGTCACTAGGACTCCAAACTAAAGTTCTCCGAACACATCATAACCTTGTGACCAGGTCCTTGCTGTTTTCTATTTGGTCTTCTGGAAATGCTCCCCCTGCCATCTCTACCTTACAAGCTTTTAGTTCATCCTTTAAAGCTCAGCTGAAATATCTCTTCTTCTGGAATACCTTCCAGACGCTTCCTCCTTTCTTGATCCCAGGACCAATGAATTGCTTCCTTTTCTGTCTTCCAATGGTACCTTATTCAATCTTCTGTCATTGTCATGACACACTCTTCTGGAATTAACTGCCCGACTAGATTTTTTTTTAAAGATTTTATTTATTTTTATTTACTTATTTGACATAGAGAGAGACAGAGATCATAAGCAGGCAGAGAGGCAGGCAGAGGCAGAGAGAGAAGCAGGCTCCCCACTGAGCAAGGAGCCCACGCGGGGCTCGATCTCAGGACCCTGAGATCATGACCCGAGCCGAAGGCAGCGGCTTTAACCCACTGAGCCACCCAGGCGCCCCCCGACTAGATTTTTAAAACTTGGGGACAGAGGCCCTGTTTTATACATCTGCATTCTCTGTACCCAGAACAACTAATGTTACATAGTAGGTTAAAGAAATGTGACTTGAAGGGATGACTCAATGAATGAAACAATCAACAGCTGAAGAAATCACAGCTACATGCACTGTCTTGCCCACAAGCGAAACACTCAACACGCATGAACACAGTGTAACAACAGCCTGTTTACTGAGTGCCTACTTTCTGCTGGCACGATGAATACATTTTATCTCACATCAACTCTACCACATGACTATTATTATGTTCATTTTACAAATCAATACACCCAGTTGCGTAGGAATCCCTGGTGGCTGGGGTCCTCTCCTTGGTGGCCCTTTGGATGATATCCCTCAATGCCTGTGGGACACGATGACTACAATAAGGAAGGAATCTTCCAGCCCCTCTCAGCCTATTCCTATGGCTCTTTCTAGCATCCTCCTGCTGACCAGTGGCCACAGTTGGTTACTAAAGGTAGCTTTGACACAAATAATAGTGGCACTCTGCATTCTCCTAGTATCGATAGTTCTTGGAATCATAGTATGTCGCCCCATCACATTCTGAGCCCCTGAGCTAGCCAGATTTGGGAGCACCATCTCTAGAACATGCTGCAGGCCATTCTGGAAGGCCTGGCCATCAGACCTTGGAGTCGACCTCCGGTATAAACTCTGCATTGATTCCCCACAAGCACCAGAGAATGATTTGGAATTTTCAGTACTATAGCCTTTCCTAGTGAGTACATTAGGGCCATTACTTCAAAGCCCCAGGAAATATGTTGGCTCCCATTCATTACCCCTTCTCCATTATCCTTAATGCCATTTGCTCTATGTGCCATCCCACAAATGATCTTGTGCTACTTGCTAGTCAGCAATGTATTCTTACTCACTACATGCCATCTATACGCCTTATCCAAGAAAGTGGCAGGGCCCTCCTGAGTGGCATCATTTGTTAATCAGATTCACACAAATGAAAATTGCTTGGAATGCACCAACTCACTTGGTGATGTGGGCATTCAGAATGTAAAGGAAAACAAGGCCTAAATAGAAAACAATTGAAATCTCCATCTTCCAAAATATGCACATATCTTAACAACAGCTAAATAAATCCAAGCTTAGCTTGGTGATTGTTTTTCCACAGAAGGTTAACTTGCTTTAAGAGAAGAAGGGAAAAGGGAAGGAGGAGAGGAAAAATATAATTCACAGAAAAAAAATCAAGCATTTATTTTAAAGATTTTATTTATTCATTTGACAGAGAGAGATCACAAGTAGGCAGAGAGGCAGGCAGAGAGAGAGGAGGGAAGCAGGCTCCCTGCTGAGCAGAGACCCCCCCCCCCAGGACCCTGAGATCATGACCTGAGCCGAAGGCAGAGGCTTTAACCCACTGAGCCACCCAGGCGCCCCCAAGCATTTATTTTGATCACCACATTATTCTTCTAGTTCAGCAGTTTATAGATGTGCTCCCTAATCCTTAGGTGAAAGAGTTTTAAGTGAGTGATACAACAGCTAGTCTCCTGGAAACCCCAGCCTAGCACCAGTCTGAGGGAACCAGACTCACTGTGGAAAGAGTCCTCCTGTCTGCACGCCCAGGGGCTGGGTGAGGTGTCAGCCATTTCATATCCAGCTTCAAACACAAAAATTCTATAGATACGAATAGACATTCTTCACAAAGAAGGTAACAGGAATGGCCAAGAAGCACATGAAAAGATGCTCACCGTGATTAGTCACCAGGAAAGCCCAAATCGGCTCCACAATGAGACATCATTTCACACCCGCTAAAACGGCTATAATCAAAAAAAAGCAGACACTATCCAACACTGATAAGGATGTGGAGAAACTGAAACCTCCGTCCCATTGCTGGTGAGACGATAAAATGGTACAGCCAAGGTATAAAACAGTCTAGTAATTTCTTTAAACTGGAAAGCTGAATTTACCCCACAATCCAACAGTTTCACTCCTAGAGAAATTCACTCAAGGGAAATGAAAACATATGGTCACACAAAGGTGTTCATGTGGATGCTCACAGAGGCATTAATCCCAAGGGCCAAAATGCGGAAACAACCCAAGTGTCCCTCAGCTGGTGCGGACAGAGAGAATGCGGCCCAGGCAGACGCCACGACGCTACTCAGCAACACAAAAGAATGAAATGATGATACATGGTACCGCACAAATGAACCTCGAAAGTATGATGCTAAGAAAACAAGTCAGATGCAAAAAGGCCACTCCATTTATACCAAATGTCCAGAAAAGGCAACTGAATAGAGACACAAAAGTAGATTAGTAGTTGCCTGGGGCTGGGAGTGAGAAGACAGATGACCTGTAAATGGGCACAAAGGCTCTCATGGGGGTGCAAGAAACGTTCCCAGACCGGATTATGGTGATGGTGGTACAACTTGGTAAAATGTACTGAAACGCCACTAAATTATACACTTAAAATGGGTGAATGTTATGGTATGCAAAGTATATCTCAATACAGGTATTTAAACAATAATAAAATATTAAATAGTAAAATAAGAAATAAGAAAATTTTAAGAGAGTCACACTTTATGTAACACCACCCCTTCTTGTGGTGGGTCCACTCAGCTCCCCGGAGGAGAGGTGCCATCAGCCTCACTGGCCAGGTTCCCACCGCTCTTGAACCTGAATGGACACTTTGCAGAGATATCGGGCTATCCAAGGGACTGTTTCCACCAAATGCCTGCTGAGTCCCGCCATGGCAGGCAGAAAGCTCTTACACATCTCTGGGTTACCCTGGGATAGGCGTCCTGGGGGTGGGGATGGGACTCACGTGGGAAGTCGGGGGAGGTTCTCTTGGTCTCCAACAACTTCCATCCTCCTCTTCTTTCAGGAATATTGAGACCTTGGGGTCCTTTTACTGTCCTTTCCCCCATAATCTCAGTTGGTTCCATTTTCTTAAACTAAAGATATTTTCTGAGCAGTCACTGTGCAGACCAAGTGTTGCATATATTGTTGTTCTTATTAATTAACAAACACTTCTATGACACTTAATGCCAGATACTCTTCCATCTGCTTTACAAAAGTTAACTCATTTAATCTCTGTAATAATATGAGGTAGGTATACTAATTATCGTCCCCATGTTAGCAGAACTTGTCTAAGCTAGTAAGTGCAGAGCTGGGATCTGAACGCAGACCATGCTCTAGAGTCTGTGTTCTCAACGGGTATATAGCAAAAATATTAATGTGCTTAATTCTGCAAAGTATTTAGTGATGCTCGTGCTTCCATCTCCATTTAAGACAGCTGGCACTGGACTGCAGAGTTTTCCATTTCCAGCTGAAGGCTTTTATTCCATCACGCAACCGCCTCTTTCCAGCCTTTTTCTTCGACACCAGTATTCTCAAACTTGAGTGTGCATCAGAATCCCATGGAGAGATCCTCCATATCCCTGGGCCCCACCCTTAGAGTCTCTGCTTCCGCAGCTCTGAGGCGGGGCCTGAGAATCCGCAGTTCTAACAAGTTCCCGGGTGATGCTGATGCTTCTGGTCCCCGGACCACACTTTGAGAACCCCTGCTCTATACCAATCCAATCCAATTAACCCCATCCTAGGAAATTCTGTAAAGTGATAGTAATAACACAAAATAAGATTTTATTATTAAAGTAGCTGTGGGCTGTTCAGGCCAATATCAGGAGCTGAATGATGGAGCACACACATTTTTTGTTTTGTTTTGCCTCCTGTGCTTTTATGTAGAAGTGGGATAATCCCCCCAAGAGAATCCTATGTACTTACAAGTCTGAGATGCCTTGCTCTGGCTCACCTCTGGGAGCCCAGATTTCCATTTGGCATCTACTCAGTATTACAGTTGACCCTTGATGCGCATGTAAGTTTTGACTCCCCCAAAACGTAATCACTAATAGCCTGCTCGTGCCTGGAAGCCTTACCAATAACATAAACAGTCAATTAACACATATTTTCTATGCTCTATGTACTACTGTACTCTTAAAGTAAGCTAAAGAAAAGAAAATGTTAAGAAAATCATAAGGAAAATATGTTTTACAGTACTGTACGGTAAAAAATCCACAAATAAGTGGACCTGTGCTATTCAAACCCATGTTGTTTAAGGGTCAAATGTACATCCTTAATAAAACTCAGAATGCCTAAATTTGTGTCAACCACTAGAAGGCTTAATGCAGAAAAGCCAGAGATCTGGGATCACACAGACGGGGACAAAATCTCAGATCCTCTCACTGACACCTGAGACTAACTCATCATATGTAAATATGGTGGTGACAGCGGTCTACCTCAAGGCTTTAATGTGTTGTGATCTCAAACATGTAAAAGTGTCCAGCACATACAGGCACTCAGAAAGAGTTATGGCATGACTAGAACTCTGTTAAGGAAGAAATGAGCCCAACAGCATAGGAAGGAGACACTGGCTTACACAAGACAGAAGTTCATTTCTGACTCACACAGAAGTCATCATAGGACCCAGGCTTCATTTCTTTTTTTGATCCATCTCCAAGGTGGATCTTCACCACATTCTAGCAAGTGGGAAGAAGGATACATCATGGCTGTTCATATCCCATTTGCCAGAACTTACTCATATGGCCACACTTAGCTCTATGGTAGGCTGGGAAAGGTACCTAACTAAAAATCAAGACTTTTCTTTTTACAGAAGAAAAGGAGAGTTGGATACTGGGGACAATTTGCAGTTTCTATACATGTATTTCTTTATTTGATGTGGAAAGGTTGGGATGCAGCATGTTGGAAGCCAAAAACAAGACAGAAAGATAGATGAAAGACATCAGGTCAAGGCTGGATGGCAAGTCATGAAGCTGGTCTCCTCCTTAGCCACAGAGTACTGATGGCCAAGCACTTACGTTGTCTTCTGGCCTTCCTGGGCTGCACCAGCCAGGGGCCCAGGCAAACTACGGGGAGGAAGGCGGCAAGGTAGGGCGTGGACTGGGCAAGGCCCTGACCTTCCCATGATCCAGGTCTCCTGGGCCACCACCCTAGCCCAGTCACCATCATTGCTGGCCTGAACCTCAGCAATGAGTCTCCAAACTCATTTCCCTGCCTCCCCTCTGGAGCATGCCCCAATTTTTTGTGACAGTAGTAATGACAGGGCTTCCAATCGGTTCTGATCAGGTCCCCCTTGCTTCAGAGAAAAGGCTTTCCTTTCATGCCTCATACCAAGCCAATGTGGCCCAAATCTATTACCTACCATTTACGCGGTAACAAGGGCCCAAGACCCTTGCTCAGTGGGTTAGTGCGGTGTGTTCCCATTTGAGGACTGCTCGGCACTGAGCCCTCTTCCCAGAACTCCTGACCCCTGAGCTGCAGGATCCTTTTACTGCCGGCCTCTTTGAGGCCTCGGCAACCTTCATTCCTCGCTTTCCCACAGAGAGAGCCCTCTGCTGCCTCCTCTTCCCTCCTACCCCAGTTCCCAGGTTTCCAGCAGGCTACATACTAGAATCACCCGAGAAGCTTTTAAAACTCTTGACGCCTGGGGCCCACCCCAGACCAACAGAATCCGAATCCCATCCCAGCTCCGCATTGGATTCAAACGCCCCGAGCTGGGGCCCTAGGCGTCTGTATTTTAAGAAGCACCTCACGTGACTCTGATGGGCAGCCAGGGTTGAGAACCCCAGCCCTCTAAGTCACTGTTGGGAGCCAGGAAACAGACTGTTGCACAAGCAGACAACTGCTGACAAATAGGACGGCGAATGCAGGTCTCGAGGATGCCCACGGGCTGAACAACAAGCCAGCACTGCTCTGAGGCCGAAGTGCACCAGAGCTACTGCAGTCAGAAGCTTCTGCTGAAACAGCCTGCGACGCACCAGGTCCGGGCGGAATCTGGGAGCCTGCATGTCTCCTGTACTTTGAGGGAGTAACAAGCTACGTGGCTTTCAGAATCGGAGGAGAGACAAGCGTGACGGTGCATGACGCAGATGTCACCCCCAGTGCGGAGTTAGCTTTCTAAGCTCAGCACCCTCGGGCTCCCTATTCCCTCCAGGAATTTGGCGATCCCTAGCACTCGGAGGGTGCAGGGCCTCTGAAGCAGGGCGGGCCAGGAACTCTGCCCTTGTCCATTTGCTTCTGGGCTCCCCGTAACTTAGCTCCCTCCAGTTGGGTCTGCTCTTGTGTGTCCTGGAACCAGACGCAAGCAGCCTTTCTCTCTGCCTTTGGCCCTGCTCACGCTGGACTGAGTCAGGTTTTTGGCCCAACGTCCCTTGCCTTGTCCTCAGTGCTGTGTGGCCTTCTGTTTTCATGCCTCTGTTTCTACCTGACTCTGTGGAGCTCACGCCTCTCCTGCTTTTTCAAGCTGCCACCAACTATGGCCCATCAAACCCAGACTCTCTTCACAAATGCACCTTGTTTTAATTGAGTGACAAGGTCAGGTTCAGAGTTCTATGCCTGTAAGGCCAACAGAGACCCTTCAGCGCCTTCCAAAGAGAATCCATGTAAAACACAAAACTCTATACTCAGATTTACTGGGATGGCCCTGTCAACTGCTTCCCTATCTCCATCCATGTCCATGTTGACTCTGGATGTTGTGCCAAGGACCTCGTTTCTCTCACATTCAAACTGAGCGCCCCTCATTTATGCTCATCCAGGATCCAATGACTGGATTGGCCTCCCTGCCTCTCCAGCTCTGGCATTTGGCCGCAGCACATTCCCTATGTCCCACCCCATAACTCCCCTCTTGGCACTGACCATTCGAAGCTCCATGATAGAACGCACAAAGGGACGACTGCACAGCACCAGCACCCATCACTCTGCTAGCAATGCTCCCCTTGCAACTGGCAGCACCATCTCCTTTACCTACAGAACCCTGCCAGGCAGAACAAGGCACGACAGTGGCCCACAACCTGAGTAAGCACCAACAGGTCCACTAGCTTTCGGTAAGTAAGCATAAGACTTTTGCAGTCTTAGGGAGAAGTGATGCAGCACTACAATTATGTAAGTTGTAAGCACTGGGGGAAACAGGGAAGGGTCTAATGGGAAGCTGTCTATACTGGCTTCGTAAATTCCTATGAATCTATAATTATTTCCAAATAAAAAGCTTTTCAAAAGCAAAAAAGAGGGGGGAAGGGGGAGAGGAGGAGAGAGGTGGAGGTGGGACTGAGGAACAAGGAGAGGAAGAGGTAACCCCCAAACTTTTATGTGCATATGAATCAGCTGAGGGCTCCAGTCGCACTCCAGGCGGGGTCCAAGATTGCATTTTCTAACAAGCTCCCAGGGGAGGTCTATACTTCTCATGAACCTTCCTTTGAGTAACAAGGTCAAAGAACGTCCTTTTCTAATGAAGTGTTAGTCTGCCAAAAATTAACATGTTCTTAAATTATATATCTCTACGTCAATTCAATACCCTTTTCAAAACCCTAGCTGGGGGCAGTTACTGCATAAAAACATCCTATCTGCCCCAGTTTACCTCCATCATCAAGTATAATAGTTCTTTCACACTTGCCCTAAAGTCTTCTTTTGAAAAAAAAAAATCTTATTTATTTTTTTAACATAAGTGCCACACCCAAGATGGGGCTCGAACTCAGAACCCCAAAATCAAGAGTCGCATGCTCCACTGACTGAGCCAACCAGCTGCCCCTTTAAATATTTTACTTATTTATTTATTTTTGAAGTATATGCTTTCCTGAAGTTTTACTTAGAATGAAATCAGGTACCTCCCAGCTCTGAGTCCCTCTCCCTCAATCAGATATGGCTCAGGCCCCCTCCCTGACTGTTCTGGCCCCCAAAATGGGTTATCTTCATAGTCCCTTGAGACTTGGCCACAGGAATAAAGGTCTGCCTTCCAGTAGCCCAGGCTCCTGTGACCCAAAATTTCCCTAGCAGCTTATTCCTTTCTGAAAAGAGCTATGTCCCTGTCCTGCATTAACTGAGGCACTAGCCAAGAGACTGGGGCAGGCCTGACACGAGGAACCAGACCCAGGCTCTGTTTCCTCCCACAGCAGATGACATGGGGGGTAGGAATTGGGAGGGAAACTCCAAGAAGGGTCAGGGCCTGTGTCAAGTTTCAGGTCTGGCAAACTCAGAAACAGGTGAAAAGAAACCCAGGAAAGGGATTGCAAATAGACCCTGACTGGTCTTTATCTACGAGTGGGGGATGGGTGTGCTGGGTGGGAATAATGAGCCCGAGGCAGAACAGACACACACTGCCCTAGACTCTTCCATCTTCTTCCTGGATTTTGTAAAAACTGTAATGTACATTCAGTGCTCCCATAGGAAACTATCCCTTTGACAATTTGCTACCAACATGAAGTCTAGAATTAAAAATAATCTCAGCTCCGGGGCGCCTGGGTGGCTCAGTGGGTTAAAGCCTCTGCCTTCGGCTCAGGTCATGATCTCAGGGTCCTGGGATCGAGCCCCACATCGGGCTCTCTGCTCAGCGAGGAGCCTGCTTCCTCCTCTCTCTCTCCCTGCCTGCCTCTCTTGCCTACTTGTAATCTCTATCTGTCAAATAAATAAATAAAATCTTTAAAAAATAATAATAATAATCTCAGCCCCCTAAGAGTCTCTCAATGGATAAATGGATAAAAAAAGATGTGGCATCCCAGCTATACAATAAATAAGCCGTTGGGATGAAATATAGAGCATGCGAACCATAGTTAATAATACTGCATTGTATACTTGAAAGATACTGTGAGAGTAGACCTTGAAGTTTTCATTACAAGGAAAAAAGAAATTTTTTAAGTATGCATGGTATGGATATCAACCAAATGTATTGTGGTGATCATTTCATAAAATATACAAATGTCTAATCATTATATTATACACCTGAATCTAATATAATGTTGCATGTTGATTATATCTAAATTTTTAAAAAACATATGGATAGATAAAAAAAGAGATACAAAGAGAAGCAACATATGTGAAATGCCCGGCACATATTTTTAGGTGCACAATTCAATGATTTTTTAGTATACTGGCATCTTTAATGTTCAGAAGTATTAGGTGCTGTTGTTATTTTAGTTATTATTGGAGTCACATAATTACTATATTGTGAGCTTCTTAAGCTTGTGTTATTCTTCTCTGAAACTTCGTAACACCTAGTACTGTCCTTTGCACATTGGAGGTGCTAAATAAAGGAAGTTATCAGCACAAAGAAAAAAAAGATGTGGTATGTGTATTATACATATTATATATAATACAATGTACATAATGTACATATAATACACATAAAATTGGAGTATTATTCAGCCGTGAGAAAGAAGGAAATGCTGCCCTTTGTGACAACATGGATGGACCTTGAGAACATTTGGTAAGTGAAATAAGTCAGAAAAAGACAAAGAAATACTGCATGCTATCACTTATATGTAGAATTGAAAAAAAAAGTCAAACTCCTAAAACAGTATACACATGCTTGCCATGAGTTGGGAGTAGGAGAAATAGGGAGAGGTTGGTTTAAAAGGGTACAAACTTTCAGCTATAAAAATGAACAAGATCGGGGAGACTGGGTGGCTCAGTGGGTTAATCCTCTGCCTTCAGCTCAGGTCATGATCTCAGGGTCCTGGGATTGAGCCCCGCATCGGGCTCCCTGCTTGGCTGGGAGCCTGCTTCCACCCCATCTCTGCCTACTTGTGATCTCTGTCAAATCAATACAAAATCTTTTAAAAAATGAACAAGATCTGAAGATCTAATGTACAGCATGGTGATTATAGTTGGTAACACTGTATTGCATGATCGGAATTAGAGAGGAGACTTATAGTTCTCACAAAAAAAACACTTAAAGAGATAAATATGTGAGTTAATGGTTACAGTAACTAACAAAGCGAGGGGAGACCCTTTCACAATGTATGCATACATCAAATCATCCCGATGTACACTTTAAACATGATACAATTTTGTCAATTATACCTCAATAAAGCTGAAAAATAACCTCAGCTCAAACTTGATTTTTTTTAAAGTGCCAAATCCATAGCAACCATTTATAAACTATATTGAACTAGAGACTAAAAGAGAAAGTTTAAAGGTAATCTCTCAGCAATCATAAATACATAATTTATATGCATACATACTAAAAATCACGAGGGCTCATTCAATAACCTCCCATTTTACTACCATGTCTGGAAGAAAGAGAGCCTGAAATTAAAACTCAGAAAACTCGTTATAAGCTTTTGAGACGCAAATCCCCTCCAATTTCAAGACATTGGCAGACAGACATGGTGACATAAAGAAATGAACCAAATCACTGGCAGGACTGGTACTCAAAACCCAGAGCAGGAAAACCAATTCTACAAGTTTCAGTATGCAAACAAGAAAAATAAAAACAAAACACAGAGGGGTGGAGATGATACGGGATCATCTTCTTTTGGCTAATTTAGATGAGGTTAACGGGTAAAAATTGTACAGGGTCCCAAATACGCTCCATGAGCTACGATTTGAAATGGGGGTGGGGATAGAGCTTTTGCAACACTACCACATAAAACAGCACATCTCCCCGAAAACCCAAAGTAAAATTAAAAACCTCAGTTAGAAAATAGCTTGGTACTGAAACACGGGCTGACTGAGGAGATTTAGGCAAGTCATTCGAGTCTGAGAGGTCTAGGAAGGCCACTGCCCTGTTCACATTTTCCCACATTGCACCACGCTGTGAGCTATGGTTAAACTCCAGGTCCGGGTGAGGGGGGGTCGGGGCATAACTCTCCCCTTCCCCTACTTCAATACAAGTGAAGGCCCCCCAACACAGAGCCAACCATGGAGGGGTTCCTGATGAATTACCTGGCACCTCCTCCCCAATACCCACCTTCCAGATGCCCTGTGGGCAAAATCCGGGGTCTCCGTTATTGAAAAACTCGCTTCATGACCAATCAGAAGAAAGAGACTGTAATGGAAAAACAGCTGCTTTATCCTTTCCGGTTCTTAGCTGTTACAAGACTTTGTTTATAGTGGAGTATAAATTAACCCAAGAAATTGAAATTGGATATAGCTCAGGCCTCTACAGGAGACCCAAGTGGGAGGGGATCTGGGAAAGGCTGCCCTGTGTTGTCAGAATTCTGGGAGGGCCTAGACACAAGGGCAGACTGCCCCAAATGCAGCCTCCTCTAGCCGCCTCCCGGGCCTTGGGCAGCCCCACACCAGTGCCACGGCCACCAGGCCGGCTGAAAGATTCTCCGGAACTGCTAATGCCAAATTTCTTCTTTCAAAGAGAGAGAGAGAGTTCAGAGGCCGCCACAGGCAGAACTGCCAAGTATACAGAATTGTCTCGAGCCCCAGAGAAATGACTGCCGATTGCTGTGGACCCTGTGCCTGCCGTTCTGTGGGGATGTCCTGTGAGCGCAAATACAGTCCGTGAACTTTTGCGAATGGACAGCAGCTCTCTGAAATGAAATCCTCCAGCACGATCAAGTGAATGTGGTCGGTCATTCAGAGATTAAACCCCCAAAATGCAAAGGCAAAATATATTTTGCCCGATAGGGGAAAAGATAAACTTTCTGGCATGCAAACTAATTCGTCAATCCCAGGAGCTCTTCCAAAGAGATACCAGGAAAGGTGCAAAGTGAAAATCTCCTTGGCAGACAACAGCTCAGGCTTTTACTGCTGTGCCTGTCTCCTCACTTTAACAGGATCATGAAGGAACAAAGAACCCCAGTCGAAGCTATTTAGGAACAAAGAAATCATCAAATCCTTTAACTGCAGCCTACGGATTCTAACTCAGTCCTTGCAGCTGAAGACTGCCAACCTGGTTGGGGGACGATTATTTGTCACATACTATGCTACTTCTGGGATGGAGCCACCGACAAGTTAAACCCGGTGCCTGCCCTCCTGGAAGTCACATCCGAGCAGAAAAGATAGGCAAGAGAAAGAGACCTCAGGAGAGATTCGGGGTGCCAGGAGGCCCACCCCAAAATCAAGACCCTCTTGAAGTAGAGCCTTGCATCTGTATTTTAACAAGCTCTTCAGGATTCTGATGCATGCTCCAGGGTGAGAACCACTGCTCTAGGCTTCCAATCCCTGAGTCCCTTGTCCCTTAACATGGGCTTTACACACATTGTTTCACTTTATAGTCCCAGGGGATAATAATAGCCTGCAAGGTAGATGTATTGCTGAAGACAATCCTAGCTGTTGTAATGAATAAACCTAAAATTTCAGTAGCTTAATGCAATCTATTTCTGGCCCACATTAGAGTCCCAGACAGTTGTCCATTTTGGCAGTGACAGAAGGACAGACTCTCCTCCATGAAGTTATGGAAGGACCCAGGCTAATGGAAGCTTTACCATCTTCATCACTAGGCTTCCATGGTCACCTGGGAGTCAACATGAAGCCAGCAGGCGAGAGAGGAGAGCATGGACAACACACCCCCTCTTCTCCAGTAGCTCAGCCAGGAAGTGAAACACAGCACTTCTGCTCACATTGCACTGGTAGTCACATGGGCCTCACCTAGATGCAAATGGTACTGGGAAATGTAGTCCTTGACTGCAAAGCTGCTTCATACTCACAACCGCATATTCTGGGAGGGTCGTATACATTTCCGATGGGCACCTGTCATCTCTACCACAGCAGAGGTTACGCTTTTGCAGATGAAGAAAGGCTTATGCAGATTTAAAAAATTCAGTGGAGGTAACCCTGCCTATAAAGCTGGATGGGGGATTCAAACCACAGTCTGTTTCACTCCATACCCCTCTCTTTAGAATAGCTCTTCCTCACGTCCACAGTCACCCTCTCTGTTAGGCTGAGTAAGGCCTCCTCCCTCAAAAGCTGTCCACATCCTAATGCCTGGAACCTGTGACCACTGTTACTTTACACGGCAGAAGGGACTTTGCAGATGTGATTAAAGATCTTTTTAAAAAAACTGATGAATCATTGAACACTACATCTGAAACTAATGATGTGCTGGGTAATTAAATTTTAAAAAGGATCTTTTAAAAAAGATTCATTTATTTATTTATTGAGCAAGCACACAAGCACAGTGGGGGTGGGGCAGAGGGAGAGAGAATCTCCTGCAGACTCCCCGCTAAGCTGGGAGCCCAAGGGTGGGCTCAATCCAACAACCTTGAAATCATGACCTGAGCTGAACTCAGCAACTTAACCGACTGAGCCACCCTAAATTAAGGTTCTTAAGGAGATTATCCTAGGTTATCCAGGTGGGCCCAGTGAAATCACAAGGATCCTTATAAGAAGGAAGCAGGAGAGTTAAGGTCAAAGGGAAAAAAGGAAATGTAGTCATGGAACCAGAGGGTGGAGTGATGTGCTTCAGAGATGGAGGAACATAGCCAAGGAATGTAGGCAACTTCTGGAACCTGGAAAAGGCAAGGAAACAGATTCTCCCCTGAATCCTCCAGAAGGAACACAACCCTGGTAACACCTTGATTTTAGTCCAGAGCTGCAAGAGAGTAAATTTTTGTTGAGCCACTAAATTTGTGGTAATTTGTTATAGCAGCAACAGGAAACTAATAACTTTCTCAGCACCATTGTTTTTGGTTGGAGAACTTGGTAACAGCGCCCCTTGGCAGGGCCCCAAGATCTCTTCCCTCCATTTTCCTCAGTCCCACCCAACAAAATGTCCTACCCTCAGCTGGGTCCTCCTACCCACCCAGGAGGGAGAGACTTGACAGAGAATGATGTGTCCTCATAACTTCACACAGAGGGGCACGTGGGTGGCTCAGTGGGTTAAAGCCTCTGCTTTCGGCTCAGGTCGTGATCCCAGGGTCCTGGGATCAAGTCCCGCATCGGGCTCTCTGCTCAGCGGGGAGCCTGCTTCCTCCTCTCTCTCTGCCTGCCTCTCTGCCTACTTGTGATCTCTGTCAAGTAAATAAATAAAATCTTTAAAAAAAAAAAAAAAAAGAACTTCACACAGAGCCAGGATATCAATTAAGTACTGTGGTATCTAAATGGGGTATCTGTCCAATTGGATGGGGGCCCCAAATGTGGGGCAACAATGACAGAAGCCAGTGGCACAGGAGCCAACAGGATTCACCCGAGGTAGAGCAAAGGAGATAGAAGTTTACTAAATACACCTCAAGGGAGCGGCAGGCTGGACAGCAGAGGGGAGGCTGTCTGCAGTGAGGCAGTGAGTGGGGGCTGTTTTTAAAGGAGGAAGACAGGGAAGTATGGCAACATATGGAATTCTCCCTTTTCTGGTAAATGTGCCTAGCTATAAGTAGCCAACTGACTAGTTGAGGCCTACAGATATTTTGAAGTAGGTCACCTGATTGGGCCTGTCTGGATTCAGCCAGGGGGTCACTATGGGTCTTTCTACCTTCCATTGCTCAACCCTGTTTGCCTAAAAATGGCCTCTACAAGTATTATTTAAAAATACTGAAAGAAAATAACTAACATTTTAAAAGTTCTTGAAGACTCCCATTCATGATTGTTTTAAAAGGTCAAACAACTAGGAATAGAGGAAAAGGTCCTCAACTTGATAAAGCACATCTACAAAAATCCTGCAAGTAACATCATACTTAATGGTGAAAGACTGAATACTTTTCCTCTAGTATCAGGAACAAGAAAAGGATGTCCATTCTCACGATTCTCATTACTGGGAGTCCTGGTCAGCACAATAAGGCACGAAAAGGAAATAAGTTGCATACAGTTTGGAAAGAAAGAGAAGAAAACAATGTCAGTTTGCAAATGACATGTTTATGTAAACAGAAAATTCCAAGGAGTCTACCAAAAAAAAAATCCCAGAATTAATAAGTGAATTCAACAAGGTTGCACATATAGGATAAACATATGAAAATAATCATACCACTTATATAAACTAACAATAAATATACAGAAACCAAAATTTAAAACTCAATACCATTTACATTCACAACAACCCCCAAAATTGAAATACTTAAGTATAATCTTCGAAAAACATGTTCAGGACCTGTATCCTGAAAATTACAAAACACTGCTGAAAAAAATCAAACAAGACCTAAATAAATGGAGACACATCATGCTCATAGATTTGAATACTAAACACAGTAAAGATGTAAACTTCCCCCAAACTGAAATTTATAGTCTCAGTGCAATTGCAATCAAAATCCCAGCAAGGTTTTTTTATAGACATAGATAAGACTATTATAAAATTTATATGAAAAGGCAAAGGAACTTGAAAAGCTAAAACAATTTTCAAAAGGAATAAAATGGGAGGAATCACTGTATCTGCTATTAAGACTGCCTATATCACTACAGTAATCAAGACAGCATGACACTGGCAGAGGGACAGACACACAGATCAAAAGAACAAAAAAGAAAACCCAGAAACAGAGCCATACAAACGTGCCAACTGATTTCTGACAAAGGTGCAAAAGCAATGCAATGAAGAAAAGATAGACTTTTCAACACATCATGTTAGAGAAATTAGAAAACCACAGGCAGAAAAGAAATAAAACTCAACCTAAGTTTCACACCATAGACAAAAACTAACTCAAAATGGATCATGGACTTAAATGTAAAAAATAAAGCGATAAAACTTTCAGGAAAAAAATCAGAAAATCTTTGGGATCCAAGCCTTGGCAAAGAGTTTGCACACTTGGCAACAAAAGCACAATCCATGAAACAAAAAATGTATATTGGGGCTCCAGATTGGCTCAGTTGGTTGGGCATCTGCCTTCGGCTCAGGTCATGATCCCGGGCTCCAGAGATCGAGCCCCGCATCGGGATCCTTGCTCAGTGAGGAGCCTGCTTAAAATTGAAAAAAAAATGTATAAATTGGACCTCATAAAATTAAAAACTTTTGCTCTGTGAAAGACTACTAAAAGGATGAAAAGGGGGCACCTGGTTGGCTCAGTCAGTTAAGCGTCTAGTATTGGTTTTGGCTCAGGTCACGATGTCATGAGTCATGGGATCGAGCCCCACATCTGGGAGACTCACTAGGGAGTCTGCTTGGAGATTCTCACCCTCTGCCCCTCTCCCCACACACATGCATGTGCACGTACACTCTGTTTCTCTCTCTCAAATAAATAAATCTTTAAAAAAACAAACAACTCAATTAGAAAATGGGCAAGATACCCTCTAGTTCCATCCACGTCGTTGC
>PISX010020654.1:0-35295 GCA_004024625.1 Mellivora capensis | reverse complement strand
AGATATTTGCAAATGACAGTACAGACAAAAGGTTGATATCCAGGATCTATAAAGAACTTCTCAAACTCAACACATGCAAAACAGATAATCATATCAAAAAATGGGCAGAAGACATGAACAGACACTTCTCCAATGAAGACATACAAATGGCTATCAGACACATGAAAAAATGTTCATCATCACTAGCCATCAGGGAGATTCAAATTAAAACCACATTGAGATACCACCTCACACCAGTTAGAATTGCCAAAAGTAGAAGATTTTAAAAGGCTATTTATAATGGGGCCACAAGTGGGTTCTCAATAAATCCAAGGTATTTATATAATAAAGACCATCTTTTCTGATAATAGTGCAATAAAATTATAGCAGGAAAAGCACCTATGACGCCTAGAACCATACATGTGCAAATTCACATTTGTTAAAAAGTCATAGTATTCATGATATCCCATTTACATAAAATCATTATTTTATTTTTTAGTTTTAATTCTAACATGATCAGCGCACTGTGTTATGTCGGTTTCAGGTGTTCCCTGTGTGATTCAGCGGTTCTGTACATGACTTGGTGCCTATCATGAGAAGTGTGCTCTCAATGCCATCACCTGTTTCCCCCACATCCTGGCCTCACCCCTCTGGTGACGTCAGCATGCTCTCCCTCATTAAGAGTCTGTCTCCTGGTTTATCTCTCTCCCTCTCTCTGTTTTTCTTTCCCCTTTGCTCACTTGTTTCTTAAATTCCACATATGAGTATGATCCTCTGGTTGTCTTTCTCTGACTTATTTTGCTTCGTATTATATCCTCCAGACCCACCCACATTGTCGTACCCACTTACATGGAATGACATGCGTGTGCACATGTGCATAAGGACACGGGAAGGACATCCGTGAAGGATAATTATCAACAGCAGTAGATGGTCATTTCAGGGTGGCGAAAAAAATTTTTCTACATTCTTTTTTAAAATTTAGTCCTTGTTTTTCCACTGGATATGGGGTTTATTTATAGAATCTTTATGGTGAAAATAATTCTAAATATTTATGTTTTAAAAATAAAGGGAAAATATTACATCTTTTGTGTTGGACAACAATGAATGCGATATGCAACAAAATAGTTAAGGGAAACTCCTAGTCTTCAACGTATGTATGGAAGAGTGGCCAATTAATAAGCTGTTAATTAAAGCAGAAAATGAACCATTGAGCAATTCCAAATAAAGGGTAAGGGAGACCCTGACAAACATAAAAGCAAAATTAAAATAAAAAACAGTATCACTGGAGATGGCTTAAAAATGTAGTTCTTCCAAAAACTAAAGTGAGAATATTAATTTAAGTAAAAAGAGACAATGCATACAGACCAATGTTGGAAACCCAGACACGCAGGGGAAGTGGGAGCAGCATGCCACAGAGGAGGGCCATGGACGTCACAAAAGAAGGAGAATGCAGGTGCTCCCCGCTCGCGGGCTCTCAGGACAACAGGCTGGCCGAGTGGCACCGTCCGCGCCTGTGCGAGGTGGGCTTGCTGACTTTGACCCGGCCTGGGGACCGTGGCTTTGAGCCGCCTGCTCGTGCAAGGCGCCCGTGTTAACTCACGTCACAGTGCCCACGTGCCTGTGGCAGTGCCATTTCAGCCGGTGCAGGGAGAACGGCCACACGCGTGACCCGAGAAACAGCGTGCTGCTGTCACTGTTGCTTGGGTCTACTTGTTTAAATTTGGGTCCTTGATTAGAGCAGGACTCAGGATTAGCGCACAGCCCCATTCTTCATCATCCCCATTTGTAAATCAAATAACTCTGCGTCCCCTGCTCTCTAGATCTTGGCTTCATTGTCTTCTGAGCAGGGATTAGTGAGCACGGCAGCGGGTGAAGGGGTCATGAAGCGAGGAGAGGAAAACCCAGATACTGCAGCACACTTATCTTCAAGTAACCTGGCAGGCGATCTAATCTATCCTCATGAATGCTAGTCCCAAGAGATAACTAGCACATGAATATTTTAAGCTTTTCGGTCTGCTATTGATTTGTGGCCTGTCAGTATCCAACCGGTTAATTTAATTTGATGCAAAAACATAAGGAATTGGGAGCAAACCAACATCTTTGAGCAGAGAGGTAGGGCAGAGTGAGTTCATGGTTTAGAGAAAACCTCCCCACCAACCGGTGGGAAGAGAGCGTGGGGACAGCTAGTGCCTCCCATCCCAGTTCACGGGGAGACACACTCACGTGTAAGGATTTGAGAGGAAAACTTCTTCTCTCTGCTCAGAACGATGGAATCATTCGTTTATACACAAAAAGTCTGAGTTAAGAAAAGGCCAATGTGAGTAACTTAAGCCAAATGTGAGTAACCGATTTCTAACATATTGTTTCACAAATTCAATTAGCTTTTTAAAACGGGCTTTCATCCTAGCGCCCCCATGGCCCAAGCTCTCTGCACGGACCCGGGGTGGGTGTCCTGGGTTCTGTGGACTTAGAGCTCCAGAGGAAAGGCACAAACTCACGTCAGCTGGAGGTGAATTCAGTGTCTTTGGTTCCTCTTTGATTTATTCTCCTTATTCTTAAGTTACTTTCTTGTCTCAGGTTTGGGGGAATCAATAGTAACAAACATTCTACCTGACTACAAGTTGCACCGTTCCCAACATCCCTATTTTCTTTTTTTCAGGCAATGAATGGCTTGTATGGTGTCAATCCCCAGAGCCAGGCAGAAGCTTAGCAAAGAATCCTGTGTCCTTAGGAAGGAACTTACCTCCCCTGCAAATACGACATTGCAGCCCCATTTAAAGAAGCAAAGATGGGTTTGCACAAATAGCAACCTCCAGGTGCGTTGAAGCATCGTGGGCGTGATCCCCAGCCCACGACTCGCCAGGGTACCTGGTAAATATGTATCTTTTTCCTGTAAAGGTCAGGAAAGCCTAACCTGGGAGAGTTAGCCACTGACGAGGAAGACATTGTCTAAACCAGAGCAGCTCGGGTGGATGGGATTCTAAGAGGACCCCCCGCACGCGGCCCCCTGCTGTGTGCACCTGCATAACCCCTTTCCGGAAGTGTGGCCCGTGCCTGCCTGTGGGTCTGCTCACTCCCTGGATTAGGTCACGTCTTGAGACACAGGTGACCAGATGCTGACTCCCATGCTGTCCGTGCGCCGCGTAAGCCTCCCTCCTCAGAGAGATGCTCCCGCTGGCCTTGGAGAACCAGCCGTGCGGGCACTGTCGATGTGGGGGGCTGTGAGCGGGGGCCCGAGACCCCCTCTAGGAGTGGAGAGTGGTCCCGGTTAACCGCCCAGGGAGCAGGCCCTCATCATACAGCCGCAAGGAAATGAATTCTGTCAACAGCTGGAGGGAGCCTGGAAGTGGCCACGCCCTCGCTGAGTCTCCCGACGAGGAAGCAGCCATGGGACACCCTCATTTCAGCCTTGTGAGTCCCCGAGCCGAGGGCCGGGCTACAATGGGTGGGAATCGTAACTGCGGAGGCTGGGAGGTGGCAGCAGGGGTCTGCGTAAGCCCCTCCCCTGTGCTGTTTGTTACACGGCTGACACAGAATGCTGACACAGTAGCCAACGGCCTCAAATGAGGGAACGTCTCCTGCACTGGTCAGTTCTGTGTCTAATGCACCCTACTAAGGCTCACCAGTATAGAAATCCTACGTGCTTCCCTTGTGTTCCCTGAACTCAGTGGGAAAAACCTGGTACCTGATGATCTCGTGTTCGCCGCATGCCATCGCATGCTTCCAGGAGCCCAGAGAAGGACGTGTCTTGTGCCTGTGTCCCACAGGAGAAAGTTAGGCGTGGTGGACAAGAGGTCCCAGTGCCCGAGACCTCAGAGTCCCAGTCTCTCAACACATCCATGGTCCCCTGCAGCCCTGTCCCCTCCTGGGGTCAGAGGGCTTCCCTCTGCTTTCGTGGTTTTTCTGTGTTGCTACAGAACCAAGGGTCTTTCGAGGGGAGGCAGTGACCAAGGCTTTAGGTCGGGCCTCCAGAGCGCTCTGGCCCGTCCGTCCTGGTGCTCCCGTGGGGCGTGGTGCTCCGTGAGACCCCACCGAGCATGGGCGAGCAGAACGAGGGCGGGACGTTCCAGCTGCCCGCACCCTCCACATAGCCTCAGAGCGTGAGAGGATTTTCCTGGCAAGGAAACACCTCTGGTTCCCATCAGATAGGAGAGGGACAACGATCATTGTCCAGTGAAGTGGAAACGGTCACCGTTTTGGCATTTGTCACATTAAATTGTCAATCCGATTTTGTGCCTTCCATCAATAGTCGTGGGTTTTAGAAAGGGGAGGCTACCTGGAGGTGAGGGCACGAGGCCGGCCTATACAACGGCTCTCCCGCTGCCCCGCGTGTGCCCGGTGCCCGCCTGCTCTCAGCGGGGATGTTGTCAGCGTCCGGCAGTCTCATGTCAGATCCGATTCATTCGCTGTTTCCAGCTGCAGAGTCTGCGTCTCCTTCTGGGGGTCATCCTCGGTGATACCCAGGGGAGGAGGGTAATGATGCCGGGGGCCTGGTGCCTCCTCCCCAGGGCCCTTGCCGTTAGCCGGGGAGCCCTGAGGCACGGGCCTGCACCGGGTGCCAGGACGTCCCTCAGGACAAGGCCAGCTGCTCCATGCACCCCTGCGGATGCCTTTCCTTCCCAGTGTCCCTTCCCACTTCCCCATGATGCCCTCCCCGAGGGAGGCTGAGCCTTCTCCCGCTCCTGAGACCGGTTAAAGGGGACCTCATTGGATGTCAGCTCTTCTTGTCGGAACAAGGGCTGGTGGCGGCAGTGCCGCAGCGAGGACCGGTGATCCGGGCAGTGGGAGGCGCTGTTGGGGGCCAGAGCCAGCGACTGGGCGCCGCCTCCTTCCATCCAGGGCTGTCTTCAGGCTGTGCCGGGATCCAGAGGGCTGTTGGGCAGGAAGCGCGTTGGCTCTCTCCTGTGATTCTGACGCACATCGAAAACCACTTTGCCTGCGTGATTTTCTTCCTCGGGGCTTCTGTGCTCGGCTCATCCGCACTGTTGGGGCTCTGAAGGGTTGTTAACAGTCGCAATACTCAGAGAGGACCGTGAAGGACGCATTGTAAGGACAAATGCTAATGCTGTTGACGTCTTTGTAACGCTCGGTAGCTATGAGTCGCCGCTGCTAGTACTTTTAGGAAACCAGAGACTGTTCCCTTGGAGGGTTTGCACATGTGTCCCCAGCAGCCCGAGATGGGGCGGGGGGAGTCCTTGCTGCTATCTAAAAGAATTTCATTTTCTCCTCTTTGTAGGAATGCCAAATAACTTAAAATAGAGCATCCCTGTGTCTCCATGATTCCAGTGGGAGCGGGTGGGCTGGGTGCGGTGGGAGGCTGGGCCCGAGCAGCTCGCCGCCCCCAGGGACTCGGCCTCCTGCTTGTTTGTGCCTGGAATCCTGATGGGCTGCCGGGGCTCAGGCCCCCAAGTCACCACCGTGAGGCTCACCCCACCTCCAGTTGTACAATGAAAACAAAATCTGTTGCAAAAAGGAAAGAGATCATGTCGCAAATATAGGGAGTTCACGTGTGAAGAGGAAATCTCACTCCCTATCGTACCGTCTTAGGAGAGATGATTGGCAAATCTCGAGTCTGCGTGAGAAATCGTGGGTTCTGGTCTGGAGGGCGCCGGGCTCTGGGAAGTCTCTGTGGCAGCCTGCTCGCCGGGAGGCCAGGGAAACATGCTTCTCCTGGAGACATCTCTGGGAAAAGACCGTTTCTCACAGCGCGGCTCGGTGAGCCCGGGCTGCCGTCGTGCACGGGGTCCTAGGGGTGCGGGCCCCGTCCCCTGCCCGCTGCTGGCCCCTGCCGGTTCTTGTTCCCTTCTCCAGGCTGATTTGGGAACCCACTAGGTGCCGTATTTATCTGAATGTGTTACAGTAAACCGTAGCGGACGTACCGGGTGATTGTAAGTGAACGGGTCTGGAACGTGAGGCCACAGACCACGGGGGGCAGCACCTCCCTGGATGTCTCTGTGGCCTCTCACTCCCCACGGCCTGGCCGGGCCGGCGCCGTGAGACCATGCGAGGGGGCCGCCTGCCCCGCCCCCGGGAGTCAGAACCGGAGTTCTCAGCTTGCCCCCCGCCCCCCGTGTGAAACTGGGAACTTTACTTAATCTCCTGGAGTTTCCTTCTCTGTAAAACGGATGTAATTCATACATTGTGCGATTCGTTGTGAAAGAACGGGTAAGTAAAGGCTCACAGAGCATTTGGGGTGGGCGTCGTCGTTTTTCTTGTAAAACGGAATGGGAACGTTGAGGCGTCTTAAACAGGCTATGCAGGCACTTCCCCGTCTGGGAGCTGCCTCCTGTCAGTCCGGACTGAGTTGGGAAGGGAAGCCGGACGAAGGCTGACAGCTGACATTTGCGGAACAACAAGCACGTGGCTGGTGGGCTGCCTGGAAGAGAGGGCGCCTTACGTCTGAGACTTCCCTGAGCGACTCGGGTCTGGTCCACCAGCCTTCCTAAGTCGGCTTCCTCTTGTGCGGCGGGAGGAGAGTACACCCACCTTCCCGATGGTTTTGAGGAGTCAGTGAAATTCTGTGTACAAAGATGGTACGTGCTCATCAGGGAAAGCCTCTTGTCAGTTCTCTCCATGGGCCCAGGTTGGATATCGCCAACCCCTTGGGCGACTTTGACGAGCGCGGTTCCTGAAGAGACATAGACAGAGAAACAAGAAACCGCAATGACCCGGTCCAAGATGAGCCAAGGGACTTGGAGGCTTTGGTGGCCAATGACATCCCAGCCCCCTCAGGACAGCCTTGACGTGCACTCGGCAGACGTCCCCGCTGGGGCCTCATGGGGCTTTTTAGCCAAAGGAGAATGAGAAAAGGGTTTTGTGAGCAGCCTGAGTCAGCAAGGCCTGGAAGGAGGGTCGGGGTCTGCCTCTGGTGTTGGTCCGTGGGGACTGGCGTGGATGTTTTTCCATAAGATGGGGCCACGGCGTCCCGAGAACGGTGTGTGGGGCACAGGTGTGGTGGGGGACCTTGCAGGACACCTGGTTGTGGTTTGGTGAAATCCAGACAACGAGGTGCCGCTCAGACCCTTGGGGTGTGCAGGTGGAGTCCAGGGGTCGTGCGGAACGGGGTCCTGGGTGAGCCCATGGACGCCTTGTGAACGCAGGCGGGTGAAGCCTGGAGGTTTTTGTGCTAACGCTCTTTTCTTTTAAAAAATACCTACAAGATGAAAAACTTCAGGGTAACGTGCTCACGGCAACAAGTTAAAACCAGGTGCATGAAGGAAACTGCAAACTGACCACCGTCGCGGCCCCAACGGGAGGGACGGAGACCAGACCTTTCTGCCTCCTCACAGACGGTTCACGTGGAAACGCGATGATCCAGACAGACACACGGCCCGCCTGCACACCCCATGCGTGTGCGCGCGTATTTTTCTTAGAAAGATGAGCTGTTATTAGCATATTCCAGGTTTTTTCTTTGTGATTGGAGCCGTGTCGTACGCAGTGTGTGCGGAGGGCATACGCAGAACGGAGGACGGTCCCAGCTGTGGCGTCTGCTTGCTGGGACAGCCCTCGCCAGTACTGCACATGGAGCGGCAGAAGGCGGTGGGCTCCCCGTCTCGAGGCAGAACGCCCGTCAGGGCCCGTGCTGTCTCTGGGGCCCTGGGAAGGCTCTGCTCCAGGCCGTTCTCCCAGCGCCTGGGGGCTCTGTGTCTCCGTCCCGCCCCTGCGCACCTGGTGTTCTCCCCGTGCGTGTCTGTCTTTGCGCCCGCATTTCCCCCTTTTGTAAGGACACCCGTCTGTTGCCTGTATGACTTCATCTTTACCGAAGTCCCTGTTTCCAAGGAAGGTCACGTTTCGAGGTACGGGGCTTCAGCAGCTGAATGTGGGGGACACCCGTCAAGCCATAACAGCGCTGGATGTTCCTCCGCCGTGACACGCACCGCAGGCTGCCCACCAGTCACGGCCGATGGTGCTCATTCTGGGGTCCTGGTTCCCCCCAGACTGGCGCGTGTGCCGATGCCTCGCGGTCCCCTTGCTGGTCCCCTTGTTGGCTCTGGAATGGGCTGTGCGGCCATCGTGGCTACTGAAGTGTGAGGGGAGGGTGCCTGCATTTCTAGGGACACTGACACTGCCCTTCCCGGGGGACAAAGAGCCAGGGGTGCCAGGCCGGCCTTTGGGCGTTGTCCCGGGAGGCTGGGTGCTTGCCGCCCCGGCTTCTCGTCGCCTCCCAGGGAGGCCTGGAGAGGAACACGGTTTGTGAGGGCTCAGCCACGGGGAGCCCCGCCTCCTGCAGGAGTTCGAGGCGCCTCTGACCCCACAGCTGCTTGTTGTGTTTCCTATTTTTAAACCGCTTGGGTTCGGACAGAGATGTACTGATTGAGAGTGCAGGTGAGCTGTGACCTCATTCAGCAGGCAGTGCGCTAGGGTTTTCTGTTTCTCATAAATAGCTTCACGCGTAGTGGGGGCGCACGGACGCGCGTGAACCTCTCCACATACAGGGAGCTCCGCACTTGGGGACCAGGAGCATAGACCCTAGGGGCGAGGTGGCCTGCTCACGGGGCGCGCACAAGTCCCAGGGGCAGGGCATTGCACGCCCGACTCTGCTCGTTTGCCTGCATCCTCACGGGACCGGGACCCCCAAGCTCGTCAGCAGTGGGGCTCGGCTGATGCCACACGCACCCCTTCCGCCTTGGCTTCTGGACCGGGTGCGTGTCGTCGCGCAGGGTCACGGGGTGGGCGCTTCTCTGTCTCCTGAGTTGCTTCCTCGGACCTCATGTCCGCTGTGCTGAGAGGTTGGACGGCACCATTCACCCTTGCTTCCGCCGTTCCTCTGCATCCACGGCTGGGTCTTAGGATACGCGTTTGCATTAAAAATTACCATTTGAATAGAAAAGGACTCTTTATCAAGAGTTCTAAATTTTCCTGTGCGTGAAGTCCTGTGTCTAACCCACTGGGGGTTTGGGCGAGGGTGCTTTTTAACAAAATCAAAATTAGAATCTTGATTTAGGCTCATTCCACTTTATTTCCCTGGCAAATGTATGGGTGTTGGCAGCAGGGAAGAAAAATTTCAAGGTGCATTATTTCAAGGAACAGTCTCCTTCGTGATGAGCACGACAGACTCCCTTTGCCGTGGACGACGTTACACGGCGGAAGCTTCATTTTGGTTCTCTGCTGTGACACGTTGTCGTGCCCGCAGTGAGGCTTCCCAACACGGACACCCTTGAATCTGTGTGCTTTCGCGGAGGACCTGCTTGGAGACGTTTAAGCAAGGATGGTGAAACAGCTCCAATTAATCAGTTGTGACTGATTTAAATGGAGCCTAATTGCTCGTATGGCTGGTGCTGATTGGCTCCGAGCCCCGGACGGGCCCAGGTGCATGCCGTCCCCGCAGGAGCTCCTCGGTCTCCTGGAGCCCGCGAGCCGGTCTGTTCGGTGGGGTCTGTGGTTGGCTTTTCCTATTTTGGGAGAAAATAAATCAGAACGTTCTTCCTGGCAGGTGATGAATGTCCCAAATTTCCTTCCCACTGTGAGGAAAGAGAAGGCTCGTCAAGTCAGACGCACTAGGGACGGGTTTCTTTTCTCATTCTTTTCTTCAGGAGAGCGAGCACCTCGTGCTCTGACAGAAAATTGCTCATTAATCCCCGTGGAGTGACGCAGTCACTCAAGTGGACTCGAGCTACAAAATATTTCTAACGACGCTGGCGGCCATTAATTGCTCGCTGGGGCTCCGGTGAGGCCGTGTGTCCCCACCGAGGACACTGAGTCCCTGCTGGCCGTGGGCTCCGCCCGTGTTTGCTCTTCTGTCGCATCGGGAACAACGCCCCGTGCTTCCAAGCCTGGCGCAGCCGAGGCCGGGTCTCCAGGGCACGTGGCGGCCGAGACGTGGAGGCGGGTCTGTCCTCACCGGGTGTCCGAGGGAGCGCACCGGTCTGGCAACGTCGGGTCAACACAAAGGCCGTTCAGGGCCCAGGATGCACATTCTGCCTTGTTAACCCCCAAATGCTGGAGGGGCAGGTGGGGGCAGAGGGCGGGGGACACATGGAATTAGTCTGCGAGCGAGGAGACGCCCCAAGAGCGGCGGTCCCGCCCCCCGCTGGCCTCGTGGGCCGTCCGGGGGGAAGTTCGAGCTGCCCCGTTTCTGGGGACACATGCCCAGCGCCATGAAGTGGGGCCGGTCTCAACCATCAAAGTGTGAACAATCCTCTTAGCACCTGCTTTTTTGAAAAGCTAAAGTATTCCCAGCCCTGCTCCAGCTCTGGTGAGGTGGCGTCTGACCCGCGCGGATGTCGTGAATCTGGAGGCGGAGGCGAGAGTCTGGCTCTCCCATCCCCGGACGCCTTACTCCCCGGTCCAGACCCGGCACCTCTTCTGTAAGAGAACAAATCGGCCTCGGGGGTCCCTGGGAACATCCACCAGGATGGTTGAGAGCGAAACCAGGTGTATTCCACGCCTCAGCCCCGACGTGGCTGTGACCCCAGACGGCGTAGGTGTGTGGGGCAGCCCCAGAGTCTCGGCTTCTCTCTTTTCACATTGAGTGTTTGTGAAAATAACGCCAGCTGGTGCTGGTGGCATGGGTCCCGGCTCCGCTCCCGGGAGAAACGTCTTCGCACCCGCCTTCCGGAACTGTGTGCCGTGCCACCGCGGTGAGCCCGCCAGCCCTACACATGGTCTTTGACCCGCGCCTCTCGCCCTCGAGGACTCCGCTCTGGTTTATCTCCCTCCCCAGCTCCCTTCCCCCCATTATCAAGTCACTGATTTTAGTGAAATCAGTAATCAGTGTTTGTATCATAAAACTGTATAAATATTGTTCTTTCTAGAACCAAGCTGTGTGCCATGATCACATCCTGGTTTTTTCCCTTGAGTTAATACATCACTTTGGTTCTTGTAATTTTTCAAGCGAAGGTCCTTATTTTTCCCAGATGATTGATCATAGAATTCATTGTATTATTTAGCTGTACAAATGTGGTCCTCTGTGGAACTCAGTAGTGCACCACGGTTGTGTTTTCTCTTGGAGACTTTTGTTCTTCCTTGGTTTAACGACTGTAGCATGTCCTCCTCGTTTCGTTTTCTCAACAAATGTCCCTTCCTCCTTTGTAGACGAGCCTGATTCCCACCGACTGCTCTCTCGGGCCTCTGCCTCTGCGGACATTTTTTGTCATCCTAAGGCTTTTCTTCTCCACGTTCCCAGCCCCGATCGGTATCCTGGAGCTCTTTCTGGATTTATTGCTTTCTTGTCCTGGGTGAGACTTTCCAGCATCTTCCAGAGAAATGGCACATCAAAGGCCAACCCCTGCCTTCCTTTGTGCCTGGAGTCATCTGCAGCCACTTGCACACATTGTGAACTTGGGTCAATGGAGAATTCCTTCAGAATTTTTAATTAAGCCTCTGCCTGAAAAAGCATGATCTCATTTTGAATTTTTAATCCAGATTTGTTGTTAAAAAAAAATCCCATCTAATTCTGATTCTTGTTCTGGGTATGGGGATGCTGCTCCCGCCACCTCCTGTATTTTCTCTGAAATTCTTTAAAACTGGGTTCTTGGCCTCTGATGATCTGATACTACTTTTTAGTTAGTTAATTTCATTAATTTCATCATAGACCCTTTCCAAATCTGGTGCTGAGCATCCGGCCGGCCCATTCTATCTCATGACTTATGTTTCTTAAATATGAGGACTTTCCATGAGTTAATTTCTCCATGAGGACTTCCACTTGATTTCCCCCAAGTCCATTTCTGGAGGTCTTTGTCGGTCAGATGTTAGACCTCCCGCCTGTTTATGTCTCTAACACATTTTCGCAGAATTCCACCACTTTTTGTTTCTTTTGTCCTACTTCTTGAGAGATTTCTTCAATTTTATCTTTCAACCATTTATAAATTTTAATATTTTGCTATCAGTTTTTAACTCCTAAGATTTTGTCCTTTTCTCAAGCGTCCCCAGCCTTGTTTTAGGTATGAAATGTTGAGTTATAACATTGAAGATGTTAATTAAGGTCCTTTGGAGGTTTCCCTCCGTTCTCTACGTTACGTCTCCATCCTTACACTTTTTACTTTAGTCTGTCCTTTCTGTTAGAGATCTCGCTAGAGCCCATGCCACGGCTTCCTCTGTCAGGCTCTCCAGGCATCGTCTGTGTGTCTGCCCCGTCTGTCTGTGCGTCAGTGCACCTGCTCCCCTGCCTACCGACGCAGTGGGAGCTCTACGTGCGACGGGGGCGTCGCGTCGTGAGAGGCCGGACGTCTGCAGCGGGTGAATCCGCGGGTTGGAATGAGTAGTTAGCCCTCCCAGCATCAAATGGTGGAGGTTCTCCTCCCGAGCCTGTCGGTCTTTTCCCAGGGGACGTGTGGTTAGGCGGTCCCGGTGTCTAGCTCTTCCGTCCGAGGCCGTCGGTCCTGCAGTGTCGGCCCCCTGCACGGCGACCCCTGCACCCGCTATGCCCACCTAATGCTGTGCCCTCCCCCTCAGATTCGGCAGGAAGTGAGGCCCCAGGCTCCCAGTCAAGGATCAATATCATATTGTCCCCCGCGTGAATAAGGTAGTGGGGTTTGGATTTCCAAACAATTGGTCACATAGCTTTGGTGTATGAGTGCTGAGTCTAAGTATCTGTTGGGGGAGCGAGTCTCCTCTTACCTGTGTCCTTCTTTGCAAGGCTCTTCTTCTTCTTCTTCTTCATGCCTCCTGCCTGTCACACATCGCTTGAAATTGCTTCTCTGCTAATACTCCCTTTTCCCATTTGCCTCTGGGGATTTATACCTCTCTATTTCTTTAACTTGTTGGAGGTGAGGTCACAGGAAGGAGAAGATATAAATTTATGTTCTCAACCCTTTAAATTTAACAGAAGTCCAAAGACTTCTTGCAGAGAGGTTGTTGAATGATGGGTTTCAGTTGAAAGAGCCTCGGGAAACTGAGGACAGAGCACCTTCGGGTATGAGGTTTGGAGACTCAAACTTTTATCTCTGGCAGAAAAGTAAATCCCCTCCCTAACCGGATACAAAGCATTAGCATTGGCCCACAGATCCGCAGGGAGAAACCAGCTCACCCCCCAAAAGAACAAGGAGCAAGGCCAGGAACCGGAATGGTTTCTCACACGGGTCGAGTCGACCCGCACAGTGGACACCACGCTTCTCTGTTGTTCTGGTTCTTGCTGCCGTCAGGGACGTTGAGGCTCTCCCGGTGGTGGGAAGATGGGCATAAACAGGGCTGGGGAAATCCTGTTGGCAATTAGGCTTAAAAAGCTGGGTTTCTAGAGGAATGGATCGAAGTAGGTCAACTGCAGGCCCATCCTGAGGACGTCTTAGTCATCTTCAGGTCTGTGCCTACTGTCCCACCGCCCCCTCCTTGCGCGCTCCGGGTTGTACCGGCCGGCATAGCCTCCCGTGAAGCTGGCCTGTCCCGAGGCAGGGGCGCCTCGACCTTGCTCAGAGCTCAACCGGGCGTGCCGGTGCACGAGCACCGACCACGGACCACGGACCACGGACCACGCTACCATGGCCCGTACCCCAGGCCACGCAGGATGGTCCCCTGTGAACGTGCATTGTTTTGATTGTAATTGTTCGTGGGCCTTAATGATCACTTTTGGTTTTGAGGGACGATTCTTATTTGTAGCAAAACACGTTGGGTCACCTGTGTCCTTTTCGTGACCTTGTGAACTCAAATGGGGCTTAGTTTTTTTTTTTTCTTCTACAGTGTAAAGCATTTGTTTTCTTTTTTTTTTCATTAACCGGTTCTCATTTGTGATGAAAATTTCCCTTTCAAGGGCTTTGCTATGAGAGGTTGAAAAATGAAGAGAAGTGTCTGGAGTTAGGTCCTCATCTCTAATACAGAAATGATCGCTGTGATATTTAGACTTTGTGTGCATTTGTGTATCTCCATGAAGGTTCTTTCCTTGTCTTCTCGTGGTGCAGCTAACAGGAGCGACACACAGCCCAGCAGCGCTGGGCATGGGATGCTTACAGCGAGGACAGAACGTTCATTTTGTAACTTGGTGATTAATGTGTTATGGTTATTGTGTTTCAGGTGTGCACATTAATGAAAATTAGAGCACGTTTGATTGGACTGCAAAGGCTGTGGCTGTCCGAAGGCGCGGTTTAATGTCGGGCAGGTGAGTCCGCCTGTTGACCCTGTTTCAGAGGAAAGCTGGGCTGCTCGGGGCGCCCCAGGGCCGTGCTGGCCTCTCCGGGGGTCTGAGTCGCTGCTGGGAGTACCCGGTGACAGAACCAGGAAAGCTGGCGTGTGTGTGTGTGTGTGTGTGTGTGTGTGTGCTTCGTGAAGGAGTGTGACAGCCTGTATTTACCCATCGGATGCATACGCACATCTTCCTAAGCATTCATTTAGCTGACAGTCTGGGAAATGTCAGCGTTCTAATTAACTCCAGCCAGAGAAGGTTGTGCTGTAGTTTGAAATCCCTTTGATTGATGCAGCTGCAATTAGAGCCGGGCTGGGGCTGTGCACACCGGAGCGGGAGAGCGCGGGATGCGGAGGGGTGGGCGCCGCTGGAGCGCGCGGCGGAGCAGCCTTGTCCCCTCTCCCAGCGCCCGAGGGTCCTGTCCCCGGCCACCGTCAGGGCGCCGAAGGGTCTTGGCCCAGCCCTGGCCGCTGCCCCGGCTCCGGGAAGGCCTTCCTCCGTCAGAGCAAGGAGTCCCCTCGCCCGAGCTTGCGGGCATTGTTCTGTGAAGGGGTCTGGAGGGTTTGAGGGTTTTTATGCGGATTCCCAGTGGACCTGCTCTCGTGCTTGGGAAATGTGTGCACAGGAGCATCCGGGTTTATGTTTACCTTAAAAATAGACTGGTAAGCGCTGGGTCTAAATCACGGGCTTCGAGTGGCAGGACGAAGGACCGTGGGCGCCGTCGGCAGGGGCAGCCACACCGGATGGCAGGTCTTCCCCTGCGCCTCGAGCTGCAGTTCCTCCCCCGCCATCGCCCGGGAGCGAGCTGCCGTGGCTTTCAGGCGCCCAGTGGGGCCACAGCTCAGGGCTGGGTGCCGGGCTCCGGGGGGTCTGAGTGGGAGGCGGCTGGCGCGGGAGAGGGGATCCCGTCGGCTGAGGTGCGGGAATGCTGCCGGGGAGGGACGGATGGGGAGGGCAGCGGTCGGCGGCGTGGGGGGCTGCAGCCCGGCCAGGGTCGGGGGGCGGGGAGGCCACCGCAGGGGCCTGGAGCGCGTCAGGTTTGTGGGTGGCACCAGCCCGGCCGGTGCTGCGGGGAGGCCAGTCTCAGCCCCGTGGCAGAGCCTGAGATGGAGGCGCAGGAGAAGCGGTCCCGACGCCACAGCAGTTGTCCTCAGGAGAGGGGAGGAGGGTCGTGTTCCTCAGGCGGCCTGAGAGGCGCGGCCCGGTGAGGCGGAGATGGGGCAGGACCTGGTTCTCAGACCGGCCCGGCCTTCCAGCTCCACGACACCGACGCCCGCAGCCCCGGCCTCACAAGGCAGCATTCCTGCCACGGCCAGGGGACCTGAGGAGGAAGATGCTGGCGACAAGTTCCACAAGTGCCGGCCGTGGCCACAGGTGGAGGGTGCGGGACGTGGCGCCAAGCAGGAGCTTCTCCCCAGGCTCCTCTCGGGGTCTGGACCAGCTCCGGGCTGTCCTCCACGGGAGCTGCTGAAATGCACAGTGGAGGGTGACTCGTTTTGAGGTGGTGGCAGCTGACGTGTGCCCGCCTGGGAGCCGGCGGGGGCTGCGCTCGGCTGGACGAGACCAGCGGTTGGGTCTGTGGACCGAGGGAAGCAGGTGGCCGTCCTCGATGGGGGTGGGGCTTGTCCAATCTGTTGAGGGCCCGAAGAGAACAAGAGGGAGGAGGGGACAGTTTGTCCTCTCCGCGGGCATCGGCCTCTCCTGCCTCCGGGCTCGGCTGGGACTGGCGCATCACCGTGGGCCCTCGGGGGCTCCGGCTCGCTGACGGCCAGTCGCGGCTTCCTCAGCCTCTGTCATCCTGCGACCCTCTCCCTTGCGGCGATTCTCTCTGCCGAGGGACTTCCTTGGGCTGTGTCTCTGGAGAACCCAGACCGAAACACAAGTGTTAATTTCCTATTTAAAAATGTTAATGACTTTACTGTTTTTATATAAATAATAATACACATTAGAGAAACAATCAAGTCACATAGATGAGAACAGAAATGAGAGCCAAAAACATTGCTTAATATCCTAAAATATTATTCTAAGGCTAAGAAAAATATTATGAAACATTCAATAAGAGATTGGAATTATTGTATTTTTAACTCCACGTTCTAATTTTAGACGTTAGCAACTTCTGGCAACGAGCGATGAGAGAGTCAGCACTCCTACGGTTCTTGCCAAATGCCCTCCTTTTCCCTCCAGTTTTTGTGTCTGTGGTGCTGGTTGTTGTCACATCGTTGGGGTTTCTCACGTCTGCAGAACTTTCATGGCTGCGCCACATCCCATTAACAGGTGCGACAAGGTCAACAGTAGAAACACGAGGCGTCCGAGAACTCCTCAAGGGTTGTGCAGAAGTAACGCCCTCTTCCTTTCGGGGCAGGTGTGTTTTGTTTGTAGTTTGTTAATTTGAAGGGAGTTTGCGGCTCCTGGTGGGGTCCCAGGGGCAGAGCGTGTGGACCCATCAGCAACTTGCACCTGTGACTGAGGAATACCGGTCTCCTGGGGACTCCTCTGCGAACCTCCCTTAGGTCACGCCCTGAGATCACGCCCCTTCCCGTCCCACGCTGACCATCTCCTGCAGTGCAGGCGGCCTGTGGTGTGCACGTCCACATGTTTCTTTTGAAGCCTTTATAGCTATTTGGGGAGAAACAACACAAGCAAATGATGACTTTGGCCATAATCGCCTGGTAATGCTCCTGCTGTTTTTACTAGAAGTCATTGAAGGTCACGGTGAAATTTTATTTGTTATTTGTAACAAAAATGCTAGAATGTGTGATACACATTCTAGTTAACTTGTTAAGGGCATGAGATGCAGGTTATTTCTGACTCCTGTAACGATCTTTTTTTTATTTCATTTCTTTTCAGCGTAACAGAATTCATAGTTTTACACCACACCCAGTGCTCCATGCAATGCGTGCCCTCCACAATACCCACCACCAGGCTCCCCCAACCTCCCACCCCCCGCCCCTTCAAAACCCTCAGGTTGTTTTTCAGAGTCCATAGTCTCTCATGGTTCATCTCCCTCCATTTTCCCTCAACTCCCTTCTCCTCTCCATCTCCCCATGTCCTCCCTGTTATTTGTTATGCTCCGCAAATAAGTGAAACCATATGATAATTGACTCTCTCTGCTTGACTTATTTCACTCAGCATAATCTCTTCCAGTCCCGTCCATGTTGCTACAAAAGTCGGGTATTCATCCTTTCTGATGGAGGCATCATACTCCATGGTGTATATGGACCACATCTTCCTTATCCATTCGTCTGTTGAAGGGCATCTTGGTTCTTTCCACAGTTTGGCGACCGTGGCCGTTGCTGCTATAAACATGGGGGTACAGATGGCCCTTCTTTTCACCACATCTGTATCTTTGGGGTAAATACCCAGTAGCGCAATTGCAGGGTCATAGGGACGATCTTGAGCGCGTTAGGAAGTTGTCGGTGGCAAGCGACGCCCCAGCAGCAGTGGCCGAGAAATGAGGGTTTTCTCCGGCGCAGCAGGAAGCTGGAGGTGGGTACTGTGTGGCCGGTGCTGCAGCGGCGCCCCCGCCCTCCTGCGTCCAGCTCTTCCCAGCTTCAGCTCTCACACTCCCCGCCGCATGGTCTCGGTCTGGCTGCTGCGGTTCCTGACATCCGTAACATCGTAGCTTTTTCCTGAGATCCAGGGACTCAGACAAGCACCACCAGGCTCAGAGATGAACAGACTTTGCCCAAGTCGCAGGCTAGAAAGTCACCGAGCTTGTCACTGGTGCCGGCCTCGTCGTGTCTCAAACCCCGTTCTCTCCGCTGCACCTCCCCAACTGCGAGGAGGGGTGCGGGCGTCGGGCTTCCCTCCAGGCAGGGGGCACGCTGGGAAGTGCAGGTGCGGTCCAGCCGGGCAGAGGGCCTCTGGGGGTACCAAGGAGGGGATTCGGGTCTATCCACACAGGCAGACGTGCTCCCTCCCAGGCCTCGAGCCTGATCTCCTCACGGGCCGGGCTCTTGGGGTACGGAGTAGCAGATGAGACGACAGGAAAACAAACGTTCTAATTCTGAGATTTGCTCAGAGAGGACGAGCAGCCATGGGGTGGGATGTGGGATTGGAGGAGGTGACCAGCTGGGCCATGCATCTCGGGACCCTGGGCTCACTGAGGGCGGGACCACAGATGTAGGGAGGGGACTGCGTCTCTCAGGGGGCAATAAGAGCTGGTACGTCCTGACGCTCACCCGTGCTCGGAGCCAGGCTGGGCCCGCCGGGGAGGTGGTCGAGGTCGCAGCAAATGGCTCCCAGCTCCCTGGGCTCCCAGCCTGCAGAGGCAGCAGTCCCAGCTGTGCGTCTGTGTCTGTGTCCCGTGGAGCATGAGTCGGGGTTCTCCAGAGAGAGAGAGAGAGACAGTAGGGGTCTGTACCTGTACACATCCTTTATGTCTAACATACACCTTTGTCTGTAAAGAACAGGCTCACGAGGTCAGAGAGGCTGGCAAGTTCCCCGACATGCCATCTGCGAGCAGGAGGCTCGGGCGTTGTTGGCGTAAATCCTAACCCAGGGTCAGAGAAGACTCGTAACTCCACTCGGGCAGTCAGAGAGAGGGGGAAGAAGCATCCCTCTTCCCTCTTTTTGTTCTGGCCAAGCTGTCCACATGCTGGATGGGATGCTGCCGTGTTCGTGTGGGCAGGCCTTCCTCTCTCCGTCCCCAGGGTCACTCGTCTCTTCCAGAAACCCCTCACAGGCACACCCCCAGATATCGCTAGACCACCTCTCTGGGCATCCTGTGGTCCAGTCACGTCGGCAAAATGTTAACCGTTGCTCACGGCGCATCACCCGTGGGGGATTTTCAGCCCTGACAGGCCAATCATCATTCACAGTATAGCACATTTATACGCAATTTTCCCATTCTTTTAAAAAATGGATGCCAATAACATTTAAAACTCCTTTAAAGTCACTCTAGCTTTGAAAGTTTCCCCTTTATGGACTCCCAGAGCCATAATCTTGTAGCGTGTATTATGTGTACCCAAGAGTGATGGGAAGCAAGACGAGAGGAAATGTGGGCTCAGCCCGCGTTTGGGGCATGTGGAGCCGCTGACCGTGGCCCACAGGGACGTGGCTTGTGGCATTTTCTGGAGAAGACCCCAGGCCTCCAAGGCTGCTGCTTGATCGCTGCCACAAGGGAAGTGCGGTGCCAGGTGTTCAAACTGTTCCAGACACGGACACCTCTTCCTTTTGTAGAAGATCCTATTTACCAAAGAATGTTGGTCCACTCAAAAAATCCCGTGTGCTGTGAAGAAACCGCGCGTCCGTGTCGGGCGCAGCTGAAGGCCTGGCTGAGGCGCTGTGCTCCTGAGGAAGAGCGGGTGGGGCCGGGTCACTGGGCCGTTGCTCTCCGCTTACTCTCAGGATTATTTTCATGCCTTGGGCAAGTAAGTGCACCTCTCTGCCCCTCCCTCTTGTCAGATGTTAGGTGAAGCCGCTTACTGCATTGCACCCAGGGTCTTTACATCCCTCCCCAGCCCCGGGCGCCCAGAACACAGACTGTCCCGAACCTGACACCCCATTTCTTCTCCCCAACGCCCCATCTCTGTGTTTCCTCCCTGAAGAGGGTATCTAAAGTCCTCTCGGCTGCCCAGGCCTCCTGAACCCCAAGCCACCCTTAACCGGAATATTCTCAGTATATGAGCACGAACCTTACTAACTCCAGATGCCAATTGTCGCCGGGGCCCATCCATTCCTTCCTACACCCACTGACGCGGCTTCAGGGGACGTCTCCGCCTGGGGTTCTTGGTGTCGCCTTCCGGTCCATCCGCCGTGCCGCTGGCAGAGCCAGCTTTCCCACTGAAGCGCTCGACCCGACCCTGCCACGGCTCTGACCACCGAGTTCTTCTCAAGGCCAAGTCGTTTCCTCAGCGGCCGGCACAGTGCTCACTAGGCGGGGTCACACAGCGTTCATGGTGTGCAGCCTTGTACGGTGGACAGCTGGCCACGCAGAGGGGACAATTAGTTGCTTAATCTCATATTTTATGCACAGAAAAAATATCCCCCACCTCTGGGCAATTGATTTAATTATTGGCTCAAGACTTGGATGGCATTTAGGGTTTGATCAGAGAATATTTTGGATTTCTTATTCAGAACAATTTTTAAATATGCATTCAGGCCTAGCCTGTGTTGGCTAAGTGTTCAGCCCTTCAAAAACAAGTTTTGTGACTACACGCAGTTAGGGTAAAAGGTGAAGTGACATATATTCACGCTACAATCTATACTTTGATCATAGGAGTGACCTCATGAAAATCTAGGCGTATCCTTTGTACAAAATCTGCATTCCTTAATAAACACATAGAAATCAGACTTTATTTTAAATTTGGAAATGCATAACTTGTTACTGGAATATTTTTATAATGAAATTCCTTGACCTATGAACAATGCATCCTTAATCTCTTTATTGGGGGATAATTCATGTATCGAATTTCCTGAAAGAGGCATGAAACGTGTGTATTTGGCAAAGCCCAGAAACGCTTGTGCTGTGAAAGGATTTGCAGTGGCTGCCCCACCACGGAAAGTCTGTCTTCTTCCTCGAAGCCAAATTGTATGTGAAATGGAGAGACAAGCGTTTTATTGCTAATTCCGGTACTCACTCATTGGCGAGCGCACTTCCTCATAATGGCCACCCTTAGTGCCGTGAAATGCCATCGAGAATGTGCAGTGAAGCCCTTAGAATTAACCACTCATACTAATTACAGGTTCCACTGGTGAATCCGTTTAACTGTGACCTGGGAAGGAAAGGCATGAATCCACGTGCGTGAGCGGGAGAAGGACAGAGAGCTGCGGGCCGGCGCGAGAGCCCTTTATTTATTTATTCTCCTCGGAGCTTCTTGGCTCTGCAAACACAATCTTGTCAGGATTATTTTCAGGTTATTTGTCTAGAGTCCAAAGGAAGGTGACTTTGTTTATTTTGTGGATTTACATGCCATTTCTACAAAATAATCTCTCTTTAAAAATGGATAAAATAGATTGTATTAAACCAAAAAGGAAATATTAGTTTTGGTTCCTTTTGTAATTCAGGTAGATTAAGGCAAGCGTTATTGGAAGAGGACTGGACCCTATGTTGAAAAGAGTCTGTGTCATCAGAATGAGCACAGAGCCGAATGCGGAGGAATGCCAGGCCTCGTCCTCACTTTTGCCCCAGAGGGAAGGCAGAGGCTTCGGCTTTCTGTGGCAGAGAAGCGCCCCCGTCGAAGGGCAGTTGGTGTCGGAAAGGGAGCGGCACTCAGAGGCGGCAGTGTTAGGTCCTGGCCACGGACGGGTCTGCCAGGTCCCCGTCTGCTGAACCAGAGGGCTGAGGTCCCCTTTTGGAGTCCTGATTTCTCTGCTATGGAGTGGGGGCGATGAGACACAGGGTGCTGGTGGGGGTCGGATGAGATCGTGGCGGGGGGACGTGCAGGGGCTCTGGAGAGTTCTGCACGATGGCCAGCGATTCCCGTTGTTCCTGCTGTTCTATTTGTAAGAAACAGACCCACATCGGTGCAGCATCCTCATGCCCCCTTATGAGCCCAAGATGCATTTTCCCGTAATGAGCATCTCACGACTTGTGGCGAGTCTTGCAGAATCTGGGGGTGTAGACAATGTTTATACTGAAGTCAGAACCCAAGAGCAGCACAGGGATGGTTCTCTTTCAGAAGTCATTGTTCTGTGCTTTCCTTCTTTAAATCACATCTTTGAAACTTTTATAATACAATGTGTCTGCTTGGAACCAGGGGCTAGCATCATTAATAGAGCAGGCCTCTAGAGATGTAAATGCATGGTTCACTGTGAGACAGCCAGGAACCTGGAGGCACAGAGAGGCTAGGTAACTTGCCCAAGGATACACAGCGAGTGGGTGACGTAAGCCACTCTTTGAATGTCTCTTAGACGACGCGTCCTGAGTTCAGGAACTAAACCACCTCCGAGCGTCATCACCAGATGCTGCGGTGACGGGACTGGGAGGTCAGCACCGGACGGAATAAATCCCAAATACCCCTTCTCTGCAGGTTCAAAGTGCCAGGAAGGGATATGCAGTCTGTGAACCGAGTCACGTCTGGAAACCTGGCTGCCGGGGTGGCGGGGTGGGGAGCAGGTGGCAGGCGTAGAGTAATGCCCGATTCTGTTTTTATACAATTATCACACAATTCTGTAATTGTCCAGATTTACACAACTGCATCATTAATGTAGATTAACTGGGCATTAATATATTAAACAAAGGAATAGTGCCCAAAGGGAAGGAAGACTGGATGTTGGAAAGCAAAACACCCAAAGAGGAAAAGCAGATGTCCGCCAGAGTCCCCTTGCAGCTCACATCTCAGGCTTTGCCCAGTCACTCGCCCGCCTGTCCTCACCCACCGCGGCGTCAGCTCCGCGTGCGTGTCTGGTGTTGTCTCTTCTCCTAATTCAGATTTAATGCCCCATAATCTCTCCAACTCACGGAAAACTGTAAAGTGAACCACAACAAACGCATCTCACACAAAAGGAGAAAGGAAGTGTGTGCCCGAGGCAGGGACCTCACCGCTCGTGGTAAAGCCCCATCTCCAGGCCTCTGACTACGTCACTCTTCGGTGGTCTCCTTGTCGCAGGACGCGTCTGAGACCTCACTGTCTTCCTTGGGCGGGACCACCGTCGAGCTCCTGCCGGGACTCACCCTGAGCGAACAGGGAGGGCCACCAAGCTCTGAGCACATCACCAGAACCCGGAGCCCGAGCCCGGGCCAGCCAGGAGCGATGAACTTGGCCAGACACGAACCCTCGTGCTCGCCCTGCACTTAGCACCCTCTGTAGGCAAGTCCACAGGTACAGCCTAGCTCGGCTGACACACACGGACACATTTTGACAGTCTAGTTCTAGAACCTCTGCTCCTGGGGGCAAGCCTGTGTCGGGGTCCCAGTGATACGACGGATACACGTTCGTCCCAGATCTAAAGCACCGACAGGTGTGTGTGTGCGTGTGTGTGTGTGCGTGGTTTGATGGGGGAGATAGCCGACGGCCCGAAAGTCCGATGCCCGGTTAGGAGACCGACTGAGAGATTCGGAGTCACTGGTGTTTGCTGGTCTGTAGCGTCATGCTTGAAACCACAGTAGAGACTGAGAAGTCACAGTGGAAGCACCACATAAAAACCTGAAAGACTCAGTCCTGTGCCTCAAAGGCTCCCGTTTTATGCCTCAACAGCAGTTTTCCCTGGTAAAAACAAAGTGATGGGTTGTCCTCGAAACCAGCATTCCCAGTGGAACTCAGTCCAAGACTGAACCATCCGCAACGAGGTAGAACCAGAACTTGAAGACTTGTCCCTTCTCAGTCCCGTTGAGACTGTGCACGCACTGAGCTGGTCTGTGTACACACTCGATCGTGTTCTGCACACCCTGAGCCCCTCGCGGCCACCAGAAGCTTGGTCCCCCCATCACCATCACTAGCGCACAGTAGGGCTTCCTGAGCGCGGTGCCAAACACCCATCGGGAAAATGTGCTAACGAGGTTCGGCACACGTGAGGAGTTTTCTAAGTCAAAGCCACAGACTACAGCAGCGACAGAATTTCTCAAAAAAAAAAAAAAAAAGAGAGGTGTGTACTCTGGACAGGCATCGGTCCCAGATCGCACGGCCGGTCCAGGCGCTTGGGTCCGGCTTCCAGTGAAACGGCAAGAGGAGGTCGTGGACCAGACGTCACACTCTGTTGTGTCTGCAGGTGTGCCGGCCCCTGACCTCTTTCCTGGGCTGCAGCTACGAGGGGAAGTGAAATTCTTGAACAGGACAGCGACGCAAAGTCTTCAAAGACAAAGGCCTTGCCTAGGACTCTGACGTGGCCCAGGCAGCCGTGCGGTGTGCCCCGCAATTACCAGGACGGACGGCGTCTCTTCAGGACAGTCCTCTCCGACGGCTGGTAGCAATCGGAGCGGGACACCTTGAGCCAGACGGCCGGACATCGTGATTTCCAGCAGACACAGCCGGTGACTGTTCTCCCAGGCGATGTTCTCCCAGAGACGAGGGGCGGGGCTCCAGCCGCTCATCCTACAGGGTTCCGTTCCTGCCACACGTTAACACATAGGAAACGCATCTTCTTTCCCGCTGCGGGGGCTGGGACGTCTGCTAATCGCTGGGTCATTCCTTTGTCCTACATCAACTACCCACGTGCCGCCTGCCAGAGGCAGGAAAACAGCCAATGCACAGAGGTCAGAGGGCTGGCTGATCATCATTTCGTTCTGTCTGGTTACATTTGTACATTTTTCAAATTTCAGCTTTTGGATGATTTTCCTCTCCACTGAATAAAACAGTAATGGCCTTCACCGGAGCTTGATGAATGAACACACATTTCTGCCCTTTCCTTCACTGTCGAGCCATCGGAAATTTGCATGGCCAGAAATGGCGCTCTGCAAAGGACTCAGCAGTTCCATCCGAGGCAGGTCTTTACTCGTGGGTCTTGCCTGGCTCCGGGAGACGCTGGTCATCAGCCCCCAGAGCCCAGGGATCTGCGACCCGTTCTGGTGATGGTTCACCGTGCTTTCTTGGGACGGTGTCACTCCATTTCTGAATCTCCTTTGTCATTGTGTGTCCAGCGGTCCACACAGGGTGACCAGCAGTAGTGCCCCGAGAGGCTGGGTGGGAGGAGAAGCTCCTATGTTTCCAGAAACACCTCTCCAGACACGCTGACTGCAGACCTTGGGAGATCGGAGGGTTCATAAGTGGGTTTGGCTTTGGTGAGTTTTCATATTTATTTTCTTCCATGAAGTTTCAAATGAAAATATTAAAGTTTGATGTCACAGACATTAATCACTGAAGACTTTTAAATTTTACTTATTAGAGAGAGAGTTTTTTAAATTTCTAAAACAATTGATACAACTTTAAAAAAACATTTTATCATGAAAAATTCAGACATGCACAGAAGTAAAGAGATCAAATAATAAATAATGAGCCCAACCAAGACTTAACAGTTACTTACATCGTAAGGATCATGTTTCATTTCTTGGGTGGAAGGGGGGTATATTTTTTTTAATTTTTAAAATTTCTTTTCATCATAACAGAATTCATAGTTTTACACCACACCCAATGCTCCATGCAATGCGTGCCCTCCACAATACCCACCACCTGGCTCCCCCACCCTCCCACCCCCCGCCCCTTCAAAACCCTCAGGTTGTCTTTCAGAGTCCATAGTCTCTCATGGTTCATCTCTCCCCCAATTTCCCTCAACTCCCTTCTCCTCTCCATCTCCCCATGTCCTCCGTGTTATTTCTTATACTCCACAAATAAGTGAAACCATATGATAATTGAGTCTCTCTGCTTGACTTATTTCACTCGGCATCATCTCTTCCAGTCCCGTCCATGTTGCTACAAAAGTCGGGTATTCATCCTTTCTGATGGAGGCATAATACTCCGTAGTGTATATGGACCACATCTTCCTTATCCATTCGTCCGTTGAAGGGCATCTTGGTTCTTTCCACAGTTTGGCGACCGTGGCCATTGCTGCTATAAACATTGGGGTACAGATGGCCCTTCTTTTCACCACATCTGTATCTTTGGGGTAAATACCCAGTAGCGCAATTGCAGGGTCATAGGGAAACTCTTATTTTTAATTTCTTGAGGAATCTCCACACTGTTCTCCAGAGTGGTTGCACCAACTCGCATTCCCACCAACAGTGTAGGGGAAGCCTCTTACACTGTTGGTGGGATATTTTTTTTTTAAAGATTTTATTTATTTATTTGACAGACAGAGATCACAAGTAGGCAGAGAAGTGGGCAGAGAGAGAGAGAGAGAGAAGAGGAAACAGGCTCAAGCAGGGAGCTCAATGTGGGGCTCAATCCCAGAACCCTGGGATCATGACCCGAGCTGAAGGCAGAGGCTTTTAACCCACTGAGCCACCCAGGTGCCCCAAGAAGGGGGATATTTTTGAAGGAGGTGTTTATTTTTCCCCAGTGAGAATTAGGTTCCTCTTTCTGAAATATTTATATGTTAAAGTTGTTTTTTTTTTTAAAAACACAACATGCATAGAGTAAATTGCACACATTTTGGATGTATGGCCCAGTGAAAGCTTTTTTTTTTAATATTTTATTCACTTTAAATTTAATATTTTATTCACAGAGAGAGAGAGAGAGAGATATCACAAGTGGGGTGGGGGAAACAGGCTCCCCTTTGAGCAGAGAGCCCGATGCGGGGCTCGATCCCAGGACCCTGAGACCATGACCTGAGCCGAGGGCAGAGGCTTAACCTGCTGAGCCACCCAGGCGCCCCCAGTGAAAGCTTTACAAAGTGACCATACCCAGGTTGCTCGGCCCAAGTCCAGCTATAAAACATCCCCGCAGCCTAGAAGCCCTCCTGATGCTTCTCCTGGTCACTACCTCTCCCCCGCTGGAGGTGTTCACTGTCCTGATTTCCGCCGTCGTTGTGCTGCCCGCCTTTAAATTACAGGAACGGCATTTTCCAGCGTATGCTCCTCTATGTCCGTCAAAGTCACTGTCGGAGCTTTGTGCACACATGGTGCGTGGCCGCGGCTCGCCCCGTCCCCACTACAAAGTGTCCCACTACTGGAACATACTGCAAGTTCCTTATTCCACCGTGGGTGGACTTTCCGGTTCTTGGACACCAAAGACCGCGCTGCCGTGGAGTGAGGAACGCTCTGTCCGTGCGCCCGTGTCCGCGGTTGCGCTGGGTCCGGACCCGGGGCGGGCCACGTCCTGCGGGGCGCCTGCTGCTGCTTGGGTAGTTGCTGCCAGGACCTTCACGACGTGGTTGTGCCGGTTTCTGCTTCCGCCGGGCTGTGTGTCTGGAGGGCCTGCCCGTTCGGATGTCGTGGTCGGTAGGGCTGTACGGAACGTGGGCCTTGTTCGGTTCTGGCTTCTTTCCCTTGGCGTCGGGCTTCCAGGGCCGCCCGCCTTGTGGCGTGTGTCCGAGCTGCGTCCTTTCCGTGCTGGGACCGTGTCCCGGTGCACACAAATGCACGTCTCTGCGCGCCCTGTCGCCCGTTTGCCCCTCCCCCACTGCTGGCCGTGGGAGTCGTTTCCGCTGTGGTTATTGTCTGTGCCGCCATATGGACACTTTGCAGGAGTTTTTCCATTTCTCTTAGGCACATACCTGGGGATGGACTTACCGAGTCATCTGGCCACTCCAAACCTAACTTCTTGAGGAATTGCCAAGCTGTTTCCACAGTGGCTGCACGTTATACCTTCCCACCAGCCACGTAAGAGGGCTTAGCAGCTACACGTCCTTGCTCGCCATTGTTACTTTATGTTGTGGGTTTATTTTTATTTTTATAAATGACGGAGCCTTCTAGCGGATCGGAAGGGAAGTGTGGTCGTGGTTTCAACGTGCACCTCTTGACGAGGGATACGGAGCATCTTTTCACGCGCGTCTGGTCCATTTGCGTATCTGCTTTGGAGAAATGCCTCTTCAAGAACTTTGCCTGTTTTTTAATGAATCTGTTTGTCTTTATTTTATTGTGTGGTACGAGTCCTTTATAGACCCCGAGCACAGAAGCGTGCCGCACACGCGTCTCACAGCCCGGGGGCCGCCGGTTTACGTTGTGGTGGTGTCACAGGACGCACAGAGCTTTGGGTCTCGGTGAAGCCCAACTGTCGGTGCCGCTTCTGCCGTTTGTGCTGCCGGACGTCAGGAGCTGCTGCTCAGCCTGAGGCCACAGAGGTTCACCCCGCCCGCGTACCCGAATTCTCGTTGCTCATGCCGGGAGCACGTGCCTGCTCTTTTCTGCACTAGTAGGAATTCATCAGTCTTACCTGCCTTTTTAAAGAATTAACTTTTGGATGTTTCTCTATTACATTTTTCTATTTTTTTATTACTCGTTTCTACTTTCTTTAGGTATGATTTACAGGTTTTTTTTTTAATAGCTTCTTGGAATGGATATCTGGCTCCTTGGTTTTCAATAAGATTTTTTTTCTAATATATAAAAAGGGAACCTTTAAATTTTCCTCTACTCGCTTTATCTGCGAGTATCAAAAGATTCACTATGTTGTATTTTCATTACCATTTAGTTAAAAACGTATTCTTGCTTCCTTTTTAGTTTTTTCTCTTCTCATTTATTTAGAAATATATTGTTTAATTTGTAAACATCTGAAAAAATTTAGTTATGCTATTAAGTTCTTGCTTGATCCTACTGTGGTTAGAAGATATATTGAATCACTTAAAATGAATTTAGAATTGCTTTTTGGTTCATAATATAAACAAATTTTTAAGTATTTCATGTGAGTTTGAAAAGTTAGGCCCATTTTGTTAATTGTGTTTTTCACATTGTCTATATTGTTACTGATTTTTTTTGTTTGTTCCTTTTGACTTTTATCAAGAGAATGGTTTCGGGGCGCCTGGGTGGCTCAGTGGTTAAGCCTCTGCCTTTGGCTCAGGTCATGATCTCGGGGTCCTGGGATCGAGCCCCGCATCAGGCTCTCCGCTAGGTGGGGAGCCTGCTTCCTCCTCTCTCTCTGCCTGCCTCTCTGCCTGCTTGTGATCTCTCTCTCTCTGTCAAATAAATAAAATCTTTAAAAAAAAAAGAGAGAATGGTTTCAATATTTCTATGTTTTTTCTTTTTAACCAATTTTTAGCTTTGGCTTTATATATTTCAAGATTGTGTTATTAGGTGCATGCAAATTTAAGATCAAACCTTCCTATTAAATTACACTCTTTTTATATCTTGAAATCTCTATTTCTAAAAATACTCCTGGCTTTAAAGACTACTTTATTTTATGTAAGTTGCACTATGTCGGATGTTTTTTGGTTAGTGTTTTCAATGTATGTCTTTTTTGGTGACTGTTTTCACTGTATATCTTTTTTCAATTCTTTTACTTCAAATGTTCTGTATTTTTATATTTAAAACATGTCTCTTAAAAGAAACATACATTTGGATTTAAAAATACAAGTTATTAAGCCTTTGTTTTTAAATTTACATTGTTTATATGTTCATGTAATGTGATTACATGCAATCTTGTATTTAAATCTAGCACTTACTAATTTTTTGTTTGTACATCTGTTGTTATGTTTTTCTCCTTTCTATCTTAGTTTTTAAATAATTGTGTATATTTTTAGCTTTACAGTTGCCTGTTGTTAATTCACTAGTTATATATGCTTTTATTAATCTTTCAGTGATTAGAGATCATAACGTGCACCTTTGATTAATTTGCATTTAAGTTAAAATGTTACCTTTACTATTGAATGCATTATCTACTACTGCTGTAGTTTCCTGCTTTGGGGGCAAGTATTGCCATATGTTTCAATTCTTCAAAAATTTAAATCCTACAAGAGTTTTTAAAAAGATTTATTTATTTATTTATTTGAGAGAAAGAGGGAGGAGGGACAGAGGGAGAGAATCCCTAAGCAGATTCCTTGCGGAGCATGGAGTCCAGTATGGGGCTCGATCTCATGACCCTGAGATTATGACCTGAGCCAAAACCAAGAGTCAGATGCTCAACCGACTGAGCCCCTCAGACAGCGCAATCCAAGGAGAATTTTTAATCTTTGTGTTAATGATATTTCATATTTAATTAGGGTTAAACATATATCTGCCCTTTCTAGTGTTTTCAACCCTCCCTGCATTTCTGTGCTTTTTTACCGGGATCATTTTCCTTCTGTTGAAAGATTCCTTTTAATTTCTTTACTTCTGTTAGTATTTTTCTATTCATGATGAATTTTAAATTCTTGTTTGCCTAAAAAATACATTCATTTATTTGGTATTTAAGACTACTTGTGCTATGTATTTAATTGTAGTTTGGAACTCTCTTTCAGCATTTTAGAACCGTCATTTTATTGTCTCTGTCTTCCCTTCTTTGTGCTGTGTAGACATCTGTCAGTCTCATTGCCGCTCCTTCGAAGGACAGATTTCTTTTTTTCCATTGACTATTTTTAAGGGTTTTTTTGTTTGTTTGTTTGTTTGTTTTTTTCTATGTTTTTAGCAGTTCACCCTGAACAGTAGTTAACTCTGCGAGTTGTTGTGGTACGTGGACTTCTCAAATGACTGCCCAGGGACTCAGAGCTTTGTATACACCCTCTTTGTCCCTCTAAGCTCTGGTTGCCTTCATAGATCTCTGGTCCTTCCAACACTTCCAAAAATCATTATCCAGATTTTGAAGTTTTTTCCCATGAGGCGATTCTCCTAATACCAGGGACGAGACCCCAGCGAGTAGCGAGAGCCCACGGTCAGTCAGCAGTGTGAGCAGGTGTCTCTCAGCGAAGTTCCGTTGATCGAGGACACATTGCCAAGCACTCTTCAAGCACTGCTTGAGAATTAACGAATAAGGTCAGTTTGGCCTGGAAGAAACGTGCTCGTGGGTAATGTGAAGTGTGTTCGTAATTTCTGGTTGAAACATGTTCCAAGTTCAGTAGCTTTCTAAATGGACCGGGAGTGGAAATACCTTGGAACCACTAAGAAGATGCAGTGAAAGCCAGCCCCAGGGGAAGAGTGACGAAGGCACAGCTTCAGTCCGCGCTGGAGCCCTATGCCCCTGACCCTGGCTGATAAACGTCGTGCACAGCCCACTGACATTTTCTGTACCTTCGAGGCTCCAGGTACCCTTGGGAGCTACCCAGCCTGACTCGTCCTCTCCCCTGTGCACCGAGATCCAATCCAGCATTGGCAGGGGTTCCGCAGAGGAGGCAGAGTGAAAACACAGGGGCTTTGCGGGGCCCATGAAGAGAGGTCGGAATCTCACTTCATCCCCCATGTTCCTTATTGGACAATTCCCGCAAATTCCCAGTCTTGGTTTCCCAATTTGTGAGACAAAGACTGTTAGGCCAGAGGCGTGGTGTCACTGTCGGGGCCTGGCACATGGGACCCAGAGCAAGGTCTGGCTGTTGCTCACTCTTCCTTTTAGACTTACCTTTCGTGTTCCGGGGACTTCTCCATGTGGGCCCCGCTCCATCACTTACATCTTTCGTCTCTCAGGCTTCAGTAAGTTCTCTCTCGTCCGTGGGGTGTGTGGGTGTTGGGGGAAAGCTGGCCTAGGAAGGGACAGCAGTGGGATTTGTGCTGTGGAACCCATGCCACAGACACTCTAATGAGTCCAGCAGCCTCTTTTCCCAACCCGGCGGCATCATTACCCTGCTGGCCGAGAGGGTCAGCCTGGCTCCAGAAGCAAAGGCGGGGATGGCAATTTCTAGCACAACAGAAGTGGTGGGAGAAGGATCATCTGTCCGCGGAGACCCTGCAGCAATGCGATTATGGGACCATCGCGGGGTGAGATTTTAGTGGCGGGACGTACGGGGCAGGTCTACAGGGCCCTGTTTTGATGGGCTGATTACGGTGTGCAAATGCAGGGCAGAGATTCTTGAGAGAGGCTTGGTTAAACCAGATGCAGGCCAGTGAGAATCATTTTGTGCAAAAGTCTGTGGAGCCAGGAGGGGCTGAAAGAGCAGTATTGGGGTACCCTGGGACTGGGGAGAGGAGGCTGTTAGAACATGCGTGAGGTTTTACTTGTCCTCCTCAGGAGGGAGGGGGGATTTGGAGGGAGTCAAGGACTCAATGAATCCAAAGACAGCGTCCCTGCGAGACATCCGAATCTTCAGATGTGAGCAAAGTGTCAGTGCCTCCTGTTATTCCTGAACGGGAAGGGCGGGTTTGGTTTTGTTTTGTTTTGATGACAGATTGTGGCGCTGGGTGTCACACAAAACCAGTGGCTCCCCAGGTTATGGTGCTGCCCAACTGACTTACACACTCGATCAGATAACGTCAGAGACGTCACACGTGAGGAGACCCGCCACGTTCGTGCCCACGGATGAAAGAGCTGAGGGGGAACCTGCGGGCCTGAGACAAAGGTCAAGCTGGAGAAGACTGATTTCCCCCTCAAAGTGACCCCCTTCTTTTCTGTGGAGGACACAAAATGAGTGGATGGAGAAGGTGGGGGAGATGTCATAGGCCTGGGCTCCAGGAGAGATGCTCACGAGGCCTCGGGGGCCTTCCCCGAACTTAGTGCGGACTGACTTATACACAATCACTGGGCTTCACGCTGGCAGAGAGGCCACGAGCCAGATGAGTGGTGGATGGCGGGACCATCCTGAGTGTGGGGAAGTGTAAACAGTAGCAGCCACTGTCCTGTGCTTTGACACGAGGTCCTGCGCGCCCCTGGTGCATCCCGCGCCGGGACACGTGTGGAGGGCGGAGCGCATCTGTCATTGGAGGGGTGGCCTGCACCGACGGCCTCCGTTTCTTGGGAGAAGGGAGGTGGGTCCAGCTCTTTCCTTGCTTGCCCCCCACACCCCTCCAGGTTATTAATCTCTCTTCTCTCTGCATCAATAGTTGCATAATCAGAGACCCTGAAAGCAATGACTGCCCCTCCCCCATCACGGTCGTCTTCCAATCGGTTCGGACTCGGGGCGGGGACAGTGACTTGCGGAAGGCCCTGCGGCTCCCAGCCCCCTCCTCCCCATCTGCCGGTCCCCTGGGTATTGAGTGCTGCCCTTCTCAATTCCCCCACCAATGTGACAAGTCACCAGCCCCTCTGGATGGTGACCAAGTTTCCTACTCAGATGTACGGGAGCGGTCAGCAGGCGTCTCTGGTGGAGAGCAGAGGGGTCAGTGCAACTCATCCCTCCCGGTGGAGACACGAGGCAGCCTTGTGTAGGGAGCGTCGCATTGACTTGGGAGCGAGGCAGACAGGTTCGAGTGTGGCTGCTTTGTGGTCCAGCTCTGCGGCTTCAGGCAATGGAACCACTCGGGGCCTCCGCTTCTTCTTCTTAGTTGGGAAATGACACGTACCTGGTAGGGCTTGGTGCAGACTAAGCCAGGCGTGAGAACGCTCCCGTGCAGTTTCCCTCACGCCCCTGTATCTGGAGGGACCGGTGCCTGACCTCGCGGTGGTCAGGGGGTGTTTGCTGAGCTGAACGTCACCGGGAAGCGTACTCGGGGTCTGCCTGTGCCTGGTGAGGCGGGAGTCGTGCTGTCTTTGGAAGCCACGAGAACCAGAGCTAAGCGGACCTTTGAGATCTCGCGGGTGTGCGTGGCCGGAGGGGGAGTGGAGCAGACGGGGCCCGAAGGGAGCTGCGCGCTGTGGAGCGGTCGCATGTGACGGTCTCCGGGAGCACGGCGCTCTTCGCGGTGGCCCGAGAAGGTGGGTGGGAGAGAGACCTTATTTTACGTCTTCCAAAGTGTTCACCCGAGCAGTCGCCAGAGCCGTCGGTGTCACGGCTTCCCACGTCAGGCAGCACCGCGTCCTCCCCGCGGGCTGCGACCCCACGGCCGGCATCACAGTCCGCGGTGAGCTGGTGAGGTTCAGGAACCCAGTTTTGCCCGGATTATGTCCCTGCCCTGCTTCAGAGTGCAGAAAGCTGTGTTTGCCGGTCAGATAAAGGATGAAAGCGACTGAGGCCTGGATTTCACGCCGCTTCTCTTTCTAGACAGAAGCGGCTTCAGAAGTCACGCGTGCGGCGTGTCTCGAACACTTCAGGACCCAGAGGACGGATCCTGATCCTTCCATCTGGCGAGCTGTCCTACCGAGCAGGTGCTGACTCTCACGGTCTCATGGAATTTGTGTTTTAAAACGGCGCCACGCGTTGCGAGTTGTCCATTTTACAGATGAGGATACTGGGGCGGGCGCAGAACTGGGGTTCATCCTGGCCTCTCCCTCCCCACCAGGGTGCCGCCTTCTGTCAGCATCAGGAACTTTCTCTTCGAGCCGCTCACTGGTTCATTTCCCCGCTCTGGCGGGGCTGATGGCGGCACAGGCCTTTGGCCTTAACCAACAGTGATTCCTAGTGGTTTTTTCATAAATTACAAAGGACTTGCTTCAAAGCACAGTTTGAACGCCATATGGGGCCACACGTGTCCGTAGGACCGGGCAACATGCCTCTTCTTTCCCATGTATTGTTCGTGGGTAACCCCGGGCCCAGGCCCATCAGCTTTTCAGACTAGATCTTCTGCCTGAAAGAGAAGAGAAGCAGCAGCACCGAAAGACAGAGGCCAGCTGGGAGCCGCTGTTCCGTGTACCCAGTGACGACAAATTAAGGTGTGTTCTCCTGACTGAAGGGACCCTAATTCAGGCTTCCAGAGAAAATAGTTGGTGAGAGCTTCTCAAACATACGGTCTGGTCTCAGAAGAATTTTCATCTCCAAATAAATGATTTGAATAATTTCTAATTAATATCTTATTATCTCTTGAATGCTCTTTTTTTCCCCCCTATTGCCAAAGCCATTATCTTAGTCTGGGCGCCTACCCCCTGCTGCCAGGACTGCCCGGGTCCCTCACTCATCTCTCTGACCCAGACTCTCCCATGAAGCTGGAGCGAGCTTCGGAAAGCCCTTGTTTTTACCACATTCCTGTCTGTCTTGCTGTCTGCGGGCCCCACCGCTAGCACAGGGGTCATGCTCAGGCTGACTGCTCACTGCTGGTCGGCTGCCGCCTCCCTTTCCCGCGTGCCCTCTCCCACTCTCTGACAATGCGGGACTGTTTATGCTCTTCCAATGGCCCTGCTCCCTTGGTGCCTGGTCTGTGCATCGCCCCCCGCTCTGTGAGGCGCTTCTGGCCCCACCCACCCCTCCATGTGGGCTCCATCCCGGTCCCGGAGAAGAGCTCATCTCCTCCTCGAAGCCTCCTTGGCCCCTGCCCCAGCCGTGTGACCTGGCATCCCTCCTCCTTGCTTCTGCAGCCTGCTGTTGTGAAACTCATCACACTGCGTTGTGAGTACCCAGCGGACCCTGTCTGAGCAGGAACCACGTCTTTTCTCAACTCTCGCGCGCACCCTGATGTTCGTGCATGGTAGGTTGTAACTGTGAAATAATGAGCGAATGCTATTTTACGGAATTTCTTGTTTTCCTCCATCAAACATTTGTGGGGCAACTACTATGTGCCAAATGCCAATCACCAGGTTACCTGATGGTACAGGCGGAGGGTTACAGCAACGACAGAGTGACACTCTGCGGGGGCTTCCAGCTGTAGTTAGGGAAGCCTCCTCATTTCGCGGTGTCTCCATCACAGTTGCCTTTCAGGTGTGGGGACGGAGGCGTCCAGATGTGGCCAGGCAGTCAGTTCTCAGACGCTTATCTTGTAAGGACCTGGGGAGTATCTGGTCTAGATTCTTAACTGGTATTTTTGCCCTGGTATCATTCATGGAACTTTGTGAAAAAGCTAAAATTCTAAGTTAGTTGGGTAAGAATTTGGTGAGAGTCTTGGACTCTCATATAACGCACGACTCTGATGGTTTGAAAAATGAAAAATCAACCCTGACGTCAGATATTACAGGTGAGAAAACTCAGTCTCCAAGAGTGGAACTGATTTCTTTTAGATCACATTGCTAAGTAGGGGCAAATCAATCCTCTGTTCTAACCCATCACCGCCACCATCACCACCATCACCACCATCACCACCATCACCATCA
>PISX010020653.1:0-35270 GCA_004024625.1 Mellivora capensis | reverse complement strand
GTGTCTGATAGCCATTTGTATGTCTTCATTGGAGAAGTGTCTGTTCATATCTTCTGCCCATTTTTTGATATGATTCTCTGTTTTGTGTGTGCTGAGTTTGAGAAGTTCTTTATAGATCCTGGATATCAACCTTTTGTCTGTACTGTCATTTGCAAATATCTTCTCCCATTCCGTGGGTTGCCTCTTTGTTTTGTTGACTGGCTCCTTTGCTGTGCAGAAGCTTTTGATCTTGATGAAGTCCCAAAAGTTCATTTTTGCTTTTGTTTCCTTTGCCTTTGGAGACATATCTTGAAAGAAGTTGCTGTGGCTGATATCAAAGAGGTTACTGCCTATGTTCTCCTCTAGGATTCTGATGGATTCCTGTCTCACGTTGAGGTTCTTTATCCATTTCGAGTTTATCTTTGTGTGCGGTTTAAGAGAATGGTCGAGTTTCATGCTTCTACATATAGCTGTCCAATTTTCCCAGCACCATTTATTGAAGAGACTGTCTTTTTTCCACTGTATATTTTTTCCTGCTTTGTCGAAGATTATTTGACCATAGAGTTCAGGGTCCATATCTGGGCTCTCTACTCTGTTCCATTGGTCTATGTGTCTGTTTTTATGCCAGTACCATGCTCTCTTGGTGATCACAGCTTTGTAGTAAAGCTTGAGATCAGGTAACGTGATGCCACCAGTTTTATTTTTGTTTTTCAATATTTCCTTAGCGATTCGGGGTCTCTTCTGATTCTATACAAATTTTAGGATTATTTGTTCCAGCTCTTTGAAAAATACCAGTGGAATTTTGATCAGAATGGCATTAAAAGTATAGATTGCTCTAGGTAGTATAGACATTTTAACAATGTTTATTCTTCCGATCCAAGAACATGGAATGGTCTTCCATAAAACAAATTTAGGACAAAAACACATGCATTCTACAAGAATTAAATATTAGTTTTTAAAGTGGGTGGTGATGTTTGGACAATGGGAAATGAGGTGTGGAGAGACACGTGCACGGGATGTAGGTTGGTCTGACCTGGTGTCAGGCTTTGGTACCGGAGACTGTGGAGACCCACAAACTCAACTAGTGATTTCTAATGAAGGCGAGTAAGGAATGTGATTAGTTAAGTGGTTCAGAGATTACACAAGGGAGAGGGAAATTACTCCATAGGAGAGATGCATCTACTTCCAGTGTTCAGAACATTCCCCGGCTGCTCCCCCTAGAGGGGATAGCATGCAACCTACAAAGCATCACCCCCAAGAACACCCTCCCCAAAGACACAACAGGGCTTTCCACCACATCTCTTAAAGCAGGGCAAGAGCACCATGCCAAAGCATAGTTTTATAGGAAAAGACATGGTGGGGGGGCCAGGGGGGCTGCAGAGCCGCTGGCAGGGTAAGGATACTGTCCCCATCTAACACAGAGCATCCTAGATGAGAGGATGGGCTACATACCCCTTGGGCCTTTCTCCTCATGTTTCCTTCAAGAGCTCCTTCTCAGAATGAACTTTTTCATAACTAGTGCGCATCCGTCCGTTGCAGGTTAGCGGCCATGAAAGGACCTGGAAAGCAACCTTCCCCAGTTCCTAGCTCCGTGCTGACAGGTTGTGCAATCTCTTCTGTGCCTCCCTGGGATGTGCAATGTCTTCTGGAAGCAGAGGCGCCTATTGGGGGTGTACAGCTGCACGTAGCTGAACCCGTAAGTCACACGAGAGGACAAAGGGCAAGTGAGCCTAGGCTCTGGGGAAGTGATATGCAGACTCCGCTTGCTAACAGATCAAGGGACTGCCAGGGTGCAAAGTTCTATGCCAGCAAAAAGACTGTAATTTCTTTAAGGGAGTATGACTGAAGACCGTTCTCAGTTTTACAAAACAAATAGGAACTACAATGAAGACCTCGGGAGTCCATCACAGACGTGATTTTAACAACTCTTGTCTCTCAGAATCAATGGGTGGCAAATGCATGTGAAAAAGGGGCTGAAGGCCCATAGAGAGCTGCGAACTCATCTGATTTGGTTCAATGTTGGGAACATCAGCCGAACTTGATAAAAGCACTTAGAATAATTGATCTATAATCTTTTTTGTGATAATGGTTAAGAGTTCAGAGCCAAAAGTCTATGAATCCCTTTCCTAGTCCACAGCAATACAGCCCTCTGGTCTTCATCTACAAATGTCTTAGAATCTTCTTCCTGATCAATGTAAGAGAGAGACCAGGGAAAGTGCTCTGCACCCTAAAGTAATATCGAGTCACCAGGATCCATGCTAGTATTTGGAAATGTTTGCAAGAGGGGAGGGAATGAGCCCCTGGAGATTACTATCACACCTATCAGTGAACATCCTTATGGGTTCCAGTTATCGATTGCCATGGTTTTAAACAGCTGGAAGTCTATGCGTATGAATAAATGATTGTGGGCTCTCACGAGGGTAATAAGATCTATCTCGTCTCCACCAAAATTCCTTGAAAACATGATCTGATTGGCCACCATCCTACCCCCTCGGCTTCATCTACAAACTCCTCATATTGTGTGCTCTGATAACATGAAGCTGTTTTTAGATCCCAGAAGGTGGTGCGCTCTGTCCCACATCCTAGCCTGCGCTCCGGTGACTTCCTCCCATTGGGATGGCCTCCCTCTCCTTTCTGGGAGCTTTCTGTTCTGGAAATATCCTTCCCACCATCCCTCTGCCCTCTGAAGAAGTGTGAATTCCATGTCCTAAGCAAAAATTTGAGAAGACCTCTTTAATATTCCTAACAGAAAAATCAATAGATTTCTTGTAGGAAAGAGTTCTCCCATTCTATACGAGATCCTCTCCAATTATAATTATAGCAGACTGTAGTAATTTAGTTACAGTCACATCTAAATCAAATCATATTTTCTCAACATAATCTAACCAATCCTAAATGAGGGCCAAAGCTTTATCGCTTTTTATCTCTCAAGTCTCAAGTTCTCAAGGTCTAAGTATGGACATTTTAAGTACAAGGAACAATGCACATTCAAGAAAACCATACTTATTCTGGTTGATAATCTGCTACACTTCTTTGTGCTATAATTTTTGCATAGGCAGGCAGCCTGGTGTTATTCAACAATTTATAGTATAATTCACTCTCTTCACATTTCAGTTGTATTCATCCCAAAGGCTCATTTCCTTGAGTGTCCTCCAGCTGGAATTCAAAACCTTAAATGAAAGTTTAGCAAGGCGACTCAAGAGGTACTGAAGAAATAAGTCATTTTTTTTTAAATGAAGAGAGGGCTGCTGGCAAACTCACAGAACACAGCTCTGCGAATATTAGTTGTTAATAATGGCACTTAGACCATGCCAGTCGCATATCATGCACTGACTTTGACGGGCCACACAGTGCCTACTGTGATGTGCACTGAACCATTCCCTTAAAGGATTAAAACGCTGACATCTGGTGAATGGGAAACAGCTTTATATATCACTAAGGATGCGTCCAATATGATTCATTACAGGTAAGGTATCATTTTCATAATTGTGAGATTAAAACTATGTGCCATTTTCTAAAAGCATTCCATCATGTGTATAAACACTTCAGTCCTTGTTACATTGTTGCATGTCCTGAACTCCAAGAAAACAAGTAATCATTTGAGCCCAGGTATACCCAGTAGCTAACGATTATTTTGAAAATATACCCATGAACATTTCTGCACAACAAAAATGATTCCATCAATGGTGATGTTTCCTTTGGAGACGACCGTAAGCTGACTTCTCTGTTCTGGGGAAAGAAAGGGTCTGGGGGAAAAAGAAATGCATCATGATTAGTATGCCGTTAGTTCACCAAAAAAGATAATAGACTGGTGTATGAAACAGGTCCCACTAGGCTTAAGTAAACTGTGGGATGACAGGTCTATTATACCCATGCAGTTAGAAAAACAGCCCTAACACAGAATATCTAATAGGAGGGGAACCGTCCTCAGAAGCACAGGGTAGTGCTTCCAGTTCTAGTTAATCCTTTTCAAAGTACTAAATTCATCTGAATGAAGGTCAGTGAGAAAAAGCTGGGAAAGCATCAGAGGAGAAGGATGGCCATGACTCAAATTGGAAAAACAGTAAAGTGCTTGGCATATCAGCAGAGTTAGACGCACTGAAATGTTAAAGCTGCAGTGAAATTAGAAACAATCTTGCCTACGCGTTGTTTCCTGTGGCACGAAGTTGAAGGAGCTGCGGGCAGCATAGTCAGGTTGCTCCTTCACCATCCCGGAGCCAGCTCCATTCAGGAATGGGTGGAGCGCACTTTCCTGCACCTGTACAGTGCCTGGTATATGGCAGCAAGGGTCCGCCCGAAAGCATCAGTAGATGTAGAGACAATCAGGCAGGAGAACAGAAACAGAAAGGCAGTACCTAGTCACCACATACCTTCCGAGTGCAAGGAATCTCATCATGAGCCTAAAGGAAAAGCCAGTAATTGTAACTAATTTAAGGCATTAGGCACAGCTGGTTTGACAAATTTCCAGAGGGAAAACTTTTAGGAAACCACCATATGGCTTTGCTTTGTACTCATCTGCTTCACCGAGGCTCACTGACTCGGGTCTTTGAAGACACAGGGTCCACGGAGCTGGGACCCTTGGAGATCTGCAGACTCCCGCGGCACGTTTCAGGGCCTGGGGCATCTTCCCCTCTTCTCAGGAGGCACCCTAACATGCACCCGCATAACTGCTGAGCCAGTTTCAGCTCTTGGGATTTTTTTGTTCACCGTTAAGTCATCCAGTGAACAGCTGGCTCTGATGTCCAGGAAGCCTGGGTTGTCCGTGGCGCTCTCATTGCTCGCGGCTGCTGCTGTATGGAATGCGAGGAAGGTTCCGGAAGGCACACTAGGCAGGTTCCTAAGTGGCAGGGGCCACAGAAGCCTCAGCCTCCAGGCTGCTCGCTATGTTCTGCTCAGACCCAGGGTCCCAGGCCTCGTTGGATCCCACGCGCCTCGACTTGGCACACGGTCCTCCCATGCAGGCTGGCGTCTGGTTGGGTGTCTCTGGTTGGGTGCCCACGATACTGAACGTGGAATGTGGAGGCCCCACTTTGTGCCTTTGCTGCATATCAGGGCTTCACACCATGTCTCAGGCTGCTCCGGCTGCTAGAACACACACCACAGACTGGGGGCCTAGGAACAACGCATAGTCATTCCTAACAGCTCTGGAGGCCGGAAGGCCAAGCTCAAGGTGCCAGCAGATCCTGGGTCTGAGGAGGCCCAGCCTCCAGGTTCACAGATGGCGTCTTTGTGCTGTGTCCTCACATAGTGGAAGGGGCATGGGAGCTCTCTGGGGTCTCTTTTGTAAGGATGCAAATCCCATGATGAGAATTCCACCCTTGTGATGTCATCAGCCCCCAAAGACCTCAGCTCCTAACCCCATCACACTGGGTGAACGGGACCAGTGGGAGACAGGGAGGTCGGGTAGGAGGGCCTGGGCAGTATATGCATAAATACATACGTGTACAGTACATGTGCTATGTATGTGCGTTTGATTGTATTCAACATACATTTTTGAATGTGGGCCAGCCACATAGGACCTGAGATATGAGGTAAAGGCATGAGGGAAAGAGGAGGATGTCTGAGGCGGACAAGCTGCGTGAGGACCCACCCTTCATGCTGCAGGATGGACGGGAGTGGTCGGCCACAGGGCAGGGGGTGGGGAAGGGTCCCAAGTTCTGTTTAGGGTATTTCACATCCAGTAGGGCTGTTAAACAACCAAAGGCAATCTGATGTCGATGGCACTAAGTAATAATGCTTGTTTGGAGAAAGCAGACTTGTGCCGATGCAACTGATTTCTCAGGGAACAATTGGGGCACAACAGGCCCTCTCAGACTTTATATCTCCTTCCGTACAATTCTGTGCACAAAGAGCACTCCGTGAGTGCGGAATGCGGCCCTGGCGGAACCCCGCCCCTGGGACCGCACGGCTCAGTGTTAACATTGTGAGCTCACCCTGACCTGGTGTCTCCACTCCCGTCCACCCACCCCCCCAACCACGTCTCGGGAACTCACAGGCTGCAACCCCCAGGGACACCCACTTCCAAAAGCAAACGGCAGGTCTTTTCAAAATAAAGCGCCAGATTTATTGCAGTAGTTACGTATTCTCAGCCTTTTAGCCTGGGTAAAACTGCTAATGCTTTATTGGTTTTCTAAACTTTTTAAACATCACTGCTGAGTTTTTTGAGCATCGGGCCTCACTCCATTCCCCCATGAGTCTTGTGGTTTTGGCAGCATGACTTTACCCAGTGTGGTGATTTTTAGGACACATGCTATGTGAGGGCAGGACTCTCAGTGGCCGGAGTTCGGGTAGAAAGACAGGGGTGGGGCTGAGGCCTCAGATGCTGGGCTGTAAGAAGGGATGGGGCTCCCATCACTTCTGCACCTGTGACCCTGGATCAAGGTTGTGCCTGTGCTGGTGACCTCCACTGGGAGCATCTTGAAGGTGCAAATTCATCTTTGTATGTCGATTTCCAGCAAAGGGCCTGGCTTTTAAAGCTGCTTGATGATTTGCTAACCTAGCTGTTCCCCGAACAACGTCTGTCATTCTTCAAAATGTTAATCATTATGGACAAAATGATGGTTGCCACAAGTTTGACTAAGAAGTCCCAACTGAGTTCTCTGTGGGCCTTAAGCTCATTTTAACCTTAGAACATGAACATGTGCTGGCTCTTCTCTCTTCCTCTCCATCTTTGGTGTGTACTTTTGTCTCATTTTGGAAGATCTGTTGATGCCTATCCCATGAAGATCTCCAGAATCTTTCCTACCTGCCACTCAACCCACAGGGTGTTGTTCAAACACAGCCTCTCAGGGGCCTACACGGTGGCTTACATGCACGCTATTACCTTCGGCATTTATGTGACCCACAGGAAACTTGCTTTGGCCTGAATGTCTCTGTTCCTTCCCAAAGTTCATGTTGAAGCCCTAACCCGCACTGTGATGGTGTTAAGAAGTCTGTAGAAGGTGATGAGCTCATGAGGGTGGGGCATTCATGTACGGGATTAGTGATCTTGGGAAGGAGGCCCCAGAGAGCCCCTCATGCATCCCCCCATGGGAGGGCACAGGGAGAATGTTGTCTATGAACCTGGAAGCAGGTCATCAGCAGAGACTGGACCTGCTGGTACCTTGACCTTACGCTTACCAACCTCCAGAGCCGGCAACTAAAGGATGCTGTCTATATGCTATCCAGTTTCAACAGACCAGAGCAAAACTCACATATCTTTTCTACTTGTGTGGTTGGAATTCTGGTCCCATGGGCACTGTCCCCACCTTCTCCTCAAGGCTCAGGAGTGGCCATGTCTCTGACAGTTTGTGGGTGGTGTCCACTTAGAGGGTAGAATTTTCTGGGCAGGAGGATGGAGGCTGTATGCATTGTGCCTGCCTCAAAATTACCCTCTCTCTCTAGTCATCTTGATTTAAAAGGGGGAGGGGGGAGAGTCACTCTACTGGCTTTGTTAGAATTTTCCCTTTTAGAACATTTGCAGTAAAATGCCTGGCACACCCAGGAGAAAGTCCAAATTCTAAAACATGAGGCTTCCGGGTTTCTGTTCTGGCTGTGGGCAGCTCGGACCCTCCCGTCAGGGGCTGGGAAGCATAGGGAGTGTGGATGGAGGTGGAAGTCCCTTTTGGGGATCTTTGGAGACTCCCACATCTTTGCCTGCAGATAAACCTGGTTGAAGTCTTGCTCTCTAGGAGATTTTGTAAAGCGCTGCTTTCTCGGAGTTCTGAAATTGACCATTGCCAATAAAGAAATGGCACTCTCTTCTGACTCATAATCCATTTTTTAAGGCTTCTTAACATTGCTAACTTTGGTACCCTTAGCAGACTGGGGTCACCAGCATTTTATGACTGACTGTCAGGGAGACCAACCTCTCTCGGAAACCCTTAGCAAATGGGCCTATTTGTCCACCTTCCTGCCTTGGTACGTAAACTTCCACGTGTATAAATAATCACACTCCCATCCATTCACTTGAGGAAGGTTATTATATTTCACATGCCATGAAAAGCCCTGAATGTCAGAGGCGTACTTTACAACACCACCACAGGCAAATTTATCATTGTCAGAAGGCTTACTCCAATAAAACCTCTTTATGGGTGATAGATTTTATTTGTGAGTTTATGACCAATATCTGAAACATCAGGTATTCATGTCGTAATCACCTTTTGTGGGCTTTAGTTTTGTTCCATGCTCAGAAAGAGCACACACACCCATGCTTGGGATGTAGAAAGGTGGGTACTTCAATGCTAATTCCTTGGGCAGCCTTGGGCAAGTTGTCTGGTTCTTCTGCATTGCCCTTTTATAAAACCTACCTTGCATGAATGCAATGATAATTAATTGGGCATTAATTCTAATGTTCTTTGAAGATTTGAAAGTGCTCTGTGTGGTCATCATTTCAGCTGCTTTATGAGTTCGGGTCCTGTTTATTGGTTTTCACTGATTGCTTTATTATTTTTATTCATGCATTAAAACTAATCCCTAAATGAAAATGTTCCTATTGCTTTTCCCAGTTTGGAGGAGCAACATTTCAGTTTGGCAATGGAAATTGATGTGAAGGTAGGTTGGCATGTGCCCTGGTGAGGTTTGCTGCATTTCTTTGCTAATATTGAAGGGTAAGAAATCTGCCTCGTACAGACAAGCTTGAAATATATTCCAAAAATGGTGTTTTCCAAGAAGTGCCAATTGATATGTCTAATTGAATGGTCATTATGCTCCAGCATAATGGGATCTGGGATATTGAGGAAAAGGTTTATTTCCACAGAGACACGGTGAAGGACTGTCCTGTCGACGGCCAACCTTTGAGGAGGGAGAAGTCCACAGTCTTTCTGTGCTGGGAGGAGGTCAGGCAGCAAAGAGACAGCAGACAGTTCTGTGATCCATGGCTCTTCCTTCATTTTCCCTCTGGATGTGCCACCAATGGACAGTCCACTGGACAGAGGCATAAATGCCACTAGGTTTCTCCAAAGCAGACCCTAGTAAATGGGGGACAGTAGTTTCCTCCATGTACACACAGAATGGGGCAAGTGAAGCGGCATGTAAGATAGGGAGGTTTCAAAAAATGTCATAAATTGTTCTGGAATCTAGCTCTACCAATAATCTTGAGTGCATTTTATAAATTGTCACACCACGAATGTCCTCATGAGTTGAATAAGGAAAAGAGTATCTCTTTTGCCTTCAGAATAAAAATGGAATATGCTTATATTCCACATTGCATATTATCAAGTGGAGGCAGGTAGAAAGTTACTTTTCTAAAAGTTGGATCTAGGAGGTACTATGCTAACTGGAAGATCTCACTCATGTGCAGAATCTAAAAAACAAAACAACTGAATAAACAGACAAAAATCAGAAACAGACCCATAAATACAGAGAACACACTGATGGTTTCTAGCGGGGTGGGGTGGGGGATGGGCAAAACAGGGGAAGGGGAGAGGGAGGTGCAGGCTTCCAGTTCTGGAGTGAATAAGCCAGTGGGATGAAAGGCACAGCACAAGGGAATATACTCAGTGGTACCGTAATGGCGCTGTGTGGGGACAGGCGCCGGCTACCCTAACCCTAACTAATGTAACGTGGTGTGCCAACGGTACGCAAATAAAAAACAATTTCAAAAAGTTGAACCAACAAACATGGTGAGGAATATTCAAAAGACATAGACGTTGCCTGCAGGTAAGTTAATCGTTCAGCTGGTTTAGAAGTGACTCAGGATATGGCGCCTGAGCATTGATCCTCGCCGTGACAGCCTCTGCCGCGGCGCATTTACTCCACCAGCCATCGAGCTCCCCGACTCCATTCCAGAACAGGCTTCCACCTGGCCAGCTGTGCTCTCGTTCAAATCCATGCATGTCGGGGTTCCATATTTGAGGGCCATCTTCACGTTGTGCAAACATGAACAGTGAGAGAAGCAGCGATGACATACAACTACTTCTCATTTCACACATTCTTGAAGGTAAACCTCATCGGGTTGAACCCACTGCAGTAGCAGAACTCGAATGAATTCTCAGGGTTTAATCTGAAAGCCACAGCCACTGTAAAACCTGTCTGCATTGCTAAAATTAAAAGTGCTACGTACTCAGACATGAGGTCATAAAGGTACCTTATGATAAAGTGTCTCCCGAAAATGAAAATTCCCGCAACATTTGGGCGATGCACAAGGACCTGAGTCACAGACCTAAACTGTTTTCATTGTATTTTTGCCTCTAGCCTTTTCCTTGCCAGTGTGATAGCAATTGAACTGTATTATTTATTTTGTGAGTTTTTGCTCTGTATGTGGATTTTACTAAGTGAATGTCCACATTGACACTATCAGTCAATTAAACTCTTAAGATCCATTGTTTTTGTTAGAAATGTAAAATAAAGAAATATAAAATGTGATTATAGCCTTCAAGGGGCTCTACAATGCATTTAGGAATGAGAGTAAGCGCATGATTAATTGGAAGTGGCAATTCAGGTGTACAAATCAAACAGTGTGCTGACTGCTAGTGAAACTACTCACCAGTGGAAATGGGCTTGGTAAAACCCAAAGGGCAATAGGTTAAGGATGAAACGAGCAGCAGAAAGTGAGATCCCAACAGGGTGGAACTGTTAGGATGGATGTCAGTGGTTGAGACCGGGATGGCCAGAGCAGAGCCCAAGGCTGATATGGGCGTGCGGGAGAACTCAGCTGTGAGCCCCGCCTCTGCGTGCCTCCCCCACAGCTGCGTGATTGCAGCCCACTTGCAATAGGAACATGACAAAACCCAGAGTAGGGGATGAGCTTCTCTGAACACCAACTTGGGCTCAGTTTCCTGAGGCTGACTGCATAAACTATCCTTTTCACCCAAGCTTAGTCGAAAAGAAAAGAAGAAAATTCACAGTGGGGAAGGAAATCACGCTGAAGTGCAGAGAACCAAAAGAAATGTGCTCCATGTTGGCATGGCCTTTTGAGTTTCACGGAATGCTTCGGGCTTGAGATGGCTATGGAGCCAAGTCTGGGAAACTTGTTCTCCAGACACTAATGTGACTCTATTCTCCTCTCTCCTTTCATGAAGCAGCTCCTTCCCTCTGTGCCCCGGGGCCATTTTCTCTGTCCCGGGAGTTCCCCGTCCACCATCCTGTCCACCAACAGTCATTGGCTGAGTCCTATTTCCCCTCTGAAATATCAGCCTGATTGCACATTCTTATGTGCAAGGGGAGGTTGTCTTCCCTGAGCTCTTGAGACTCTGTGAGGTCTCTCCATTTCGTGCCCAAAGGCCTTGTTCCTCAAAGTGTCTCTGGCTGTATCAGCATCCCTGGGAGGATGTTGGAAATGTCAGACCCTACCCCAGACCTGCTGACTCAGAACCTGCAACCTAAGACGACCAAAGGACTGTTTGCACACTCAGTTTGAGAGACACTGGTTTAGAGCACCTGGAGTCCTTCCTCACACAGTCACCATTATTAGCAGCTTTGCAGGCTGGGTAGTTTCACGCAGCTGGCTCAGCGCTTATGGCTGACTCACTGGTGTGGTCTTACTTCCCCCGACAGCAGGTTGCTGGAGGAAGGGACCTCATTTGTTGCTTGCTTTGTCTTCATGGTGCTTGACCTAGCACCTTGCTGAGCATGTTGAAGAGTGAATGAATGAATGAATGAATGAGTACGTGAAAACTCTGGGAGAAATTCCCTCTCCATTTCTGGAGCTGTGGTGGCCATAGGAAAAGGGCATGCCAACATGGGCAAGAGAGGAGTAGCTACAGCAGAACCCCACAGAGAGGGGTTCTTCACAGGGGTTGTGGCAACATACACGACAGTCCCCAGGGTTCTCAGGGAAAGGAAGGACTGAGAGTTTAGGGGTCCCTATTTCCCAAAGACATGAAAGTTATGATCAGAAGATTTTCAGCTCCAATTAGCCACCTATAGGGTAAGAATCTCAATTCTGTGGGTCTCTCCCAGGAAGCTCTCTTGACCTTCCAGGAAGGCTGTAATCCTCCTTATACCCTTTGCAACGCCTACTGGAGTGTTTCATATGTACTTATTTTTCACCTTACTTGCCAAGTTAGACTGGATAGAATCGCCTGGTGGACCGACTTGGGATAGATTGCTCCCTGCAGAAAACCTTGAGACTCTGGTCATCTCAGAGAAGCCTCCGCTTAACACTATAAAGGAAATTATAAAGGAAAATATTAACTTCATATGAGCAAGACATACCAAGACTTATAAATATCATCACAAAATAATGAACGTAAGGCCACAATTAAAGCTCCAATATAAAGTACCCCATGCTGCCTTTACCTCTATCTGCTTCCCCCCACCCCAGCCCGCCTGCAACAACTATTACCATTTCATCAAACACCCATGGGAGGGGTTCCCTTTCACTAATGCAAATCTTTCTCCTTCCTTCTTGAGGAATTCAGTGGCTGTTCATACTCAGTGCCTTGAACCACCCACAGAGTGAGACACGAGGTTTTCTTGATCAAGTGATTCTCAGGGATGTTGTGAGGATACGACAGAAATAGAGAATACAAGATGGTCCATAAGGATGCAGTCCCGTAGCAGAAATATATGTATGTGTTGTACACATACGGCTTATTCATGAGTGCTCAAGTTCAGAGGCAAAGTAAGACAAAGAAAAGAAAAATTCCTGGTTGAAAGACCACTTTGTGTAGCCTTAGGATAAACAAGGAAATGAGGAACCTTACCTTCCTGGGCTGCAGCTGAACTAAGATATTGTTTTCCAAAAGGGCCAGTTCTTGCATACCCCAGATAATACAGGAAATGAGGTCTGATCAAACACGACCCACTCTTTTACACCGCAGAGGTGTGAAAAGTGAAAACTCTATTATAATCTGTTTTTAGAGTGAAAACTGCACCAACGGTTCGCTAAACAAATTAACGTCTACTTGGTGGTATTACGCTGTCTAAATAGCCAACTGTTGCTTCGCCCCTGAAATCTGGGAGACAACCTCACGAGCTCCCCTGTGTTTATCTTTTGTTTGGTCCTTTCAGGATCCTCATAGCTCTTGAGGGCATGGCCAGACCACATCTGCTAGTAAGTGTATGGCTAAATGGAATCATAATCTTCCAAAAAGCAAATACGGAAAGCATGCCACTGTAAGCAGACCTCTTCACTGCCCTCCGACTTAGCAGAGATGAGCTTCATCTCTAGCCGCATGCTGTGGCTCGAAAACTAAAAGACGCACGTGGTGCTAGAGGGCTGAGGGGGTGGGGGTGGAGACAGGCGAACAGCATGTGGCCACCACAGAAAGATCTTCAAAGTTTATTTTTTCAGCTTTCTAGAGTTAGAAAGTCCTATGGTGCCATCATGAAAGACAGAATTCTATTCTTACCATTAAAATAAAAAAAAAAAATTCTCAAAGAACTAAAATGCAAGGTCAATCTTTAAAGTCAATCTTTAAAGTTGGCAGCAAAACTAGGTGGGCAGGTGGACACTGGGGTACGTGGGAACTGGGAGAAAAATCACCAGGGGAGAGATTGATAAAGAGATATGTCATAAACAAATGTCCTTTTGTTTGTTGAGGTATTCAGATGGTGGGAGCTAAAACTGTTCGAGATTTTTTTTCTTGGCTCAAAGTCCTATCAGCAATTCCACAAGTAAAGCTAACAAGAAATTCAATCCTGTTTTTTTCAAGAATCACACATTCCATCAATTTGGGCTTGAAGCCACAGTCTCTCCTGGGCAGGTCCCTGAAAGTAGACTTTCATCAGATATAGTTGTACATACTCGCATACATTTTAGACAAAATAGGCCACCCTGGAGGGTCCATCTTCCATCACCGGGTAGAAAGGAGAGTGTGGCAATTGGACGGCCTCGGCACTAGAATTAGGACTTATTTCTGCAGCACTGATTGAGAAATGAAGAACCACTGGGAAAGATGAATCAACGGGTTTCACGAGGGATTACTCTGTGTGGCATGCAGCCTCACCTGCATTTTGGCCTCTTTACAAACATATCACTGTGGTGTAGCTTTTTGCCAGAGAATGCAGTCCAAACATAATAAAACACACCTTCTCTTTGCTAGGCTGGAGGCAAACACCCAACTTCATTTTTTTTCGAGAGGTCAATATGAGTACCATCCATTGATTATGGCTTAAAGGTATGAGTTTGGAAGGTTCTAGCCTGTGCATGGAAGGATTAGCCCAGAAAACAAAGCAAAGCAAATGGTCTCTGTGCAGTGAGCTTCCTGCATGATGGAGAGACCCAGACTGTGCATGCAGAGGGACGATACTGCGGTTTACTCTTGTGCAGGAACAACAGTGTTTGCCGTGAGATCTCTCAGGTTTTTAGGAGGCAATGTGTCACCTCAGAAGGAGCACAGGATTTGGAGTTGGAGACCACTGCTTTGTTCCAGGGTCTTCTCCCTGAGAGAAACCAAACTCAGGGCCATGGTGAGCCAGCCCGGGCAGCTTCATTACGCACATGCAATCCCGTCACCCCATTCTCTATGGACAAGAGCCTGACTATTTCTACAGCCCTGTTTCTGCAAAATCACAAGAAAGACTTTCTACGTGGAGTAACAAACGTGGATAATGTATTCAGTATTCCCTGTGGTACGTAGGCCGTATCCTCAGATAATCAAGGACAAAAATGGTTTTATTTGCAAAACTCCAACTCTGGGCTCAGCTCTGTGGCCATGGTTAATATGGGCACAAGCTTCCAGTGGAATCTGATTTGGCAATTCTTACAGTATAATCAGGAATTTGTGACCATTCTGCAATTCCCTAGTCATGTGACTTGGGAAAACACAGACTGTGATGTGGGGGTGGAAAGTAGCAGTGTCTTAGATGCTGAATCATTCCTCTCTAACACACTAGTTAACTTGGGCAGTAGAGTATGAACTCCTTATGTAGCTATGCATACAGAGATGACATATCATAATTCATCTGTTTAGTGAGTAAAAGAGCAAGAGCAAGAAAGAAGCCAAACAAGTGTGTTAACATGTTACTTTACTAGTTTATTATAGTTATTTTATTAATTGTTACTATATCGATTAGCCTATGCAATAATATATTACTAATATATTAATTACCTAGAAAAAATTAATATATATGGATGGGAATGAAGACCATTATTACAGATAATCTCAAAATGATTCGTTGCTGCCTTTTCAATAAAAAGTGCTAAGTAAAATATTTGAATCATTAAAATGATATTGAAGTGGAATAGAAACAGAAAGTTGGATTTGAGTAAATAACAGAAATCTCGGGAAAAAGAATACAAATGACTCAAATTGTAAAACTGCCCTAAATGCAGTTACTATAGAAATGTCCATAGAGATTCAACAATATTTTCAATACCGTGCAAAAGCTATTTAGCTCGATAAAAGCTTCTTACATCCCACTTGAGAAACAATTTGCTTAACATGTCCAGAAGAAACAGTGCAGCTTTTACAAATTCAGGAAAATTCAAAACCCAGAGTTGAAAGAAAAAAAAATAGAGCAAACTAATTTCTTTAGTTAGCATCACTTGAAGCAAAATTAATTATGGGTGAATCAGAAAAGGTATCTTGTAGCCAGGGAATTTTTTGTCCATATTGGAATTAGACAACACCATCACTTCCACGCTCCGAAATGGTCTCCTGTCGGCCGCTCCCAGGATCTGGAATTGTTTTCTCAGACTAACAGGAAAGGGAGGGGGAGTTGAATTGTAAGCCCCATCTGGTTCTCATTCTACATTCCCAGGAAACTCATGCACCAGGTCCAGAAAACGAAAGCCAGCGTATAGTGGCATTACTTTGCGGGAACAGGCCAAGCGACTGAATGGGCAGAATCCAGCTCTATGCACGTTGGGACGTCTGAAATAGTGTGTCTGGCTTGGGTGGCAACGTGGGTGAGGGGAGACTGCTTCTAAGTGAGTGCTCCAGGATGGTGGGGAAACACAGCATTGACAATATCTCCGTAAGCTTTTATCTAACCTGGAATAGAACACCCCCTCAGCAGGCAATCCACTCGGAATTTCCAGCACCTGTCCTGAACAGCTGTCAACCCCCTCTTTCTGAGAAGCCCCCCCCCCGGGGGCCATTTCTGGACCTTCCCTGACCCTGGCCATCGCCTCCCATCCAGGACTCAGTGATGATCAGGTTCTATTCTGCCCCTGTACCTGAGGTGTTCCCTAATTTTGTTGGGGCTCAGGAGAAAGAAGACAAACTCAGAGACATAACAGAAGATTAAGATCGCTTTGGTTGGTCAAGCTTTGTTCCCATGCCCATGAAGTTTGGTTTTGTGAATGCTCCACCGTGTGCACAGTGAAGGGAAAGATGGAAAGATGTGCGCCGGCACAAAAGCTTGTAAGGTTTTTGAGCATAACTGAGTTAGTTATGTGTCTTTGGCAGATATAAAGGGCATCAAAAGACATATGTCCCAGTGTGACAAGTAGATTGTATCTATGTATTGACATATAATACAGATTTTTATAGAGACATTCTCTAGTGATTCCTTATGGATTTGTACAGAATCAGGGAAAATAGTCAAGATTTAAGGAAAGCAAGCAGGATTATAAAAAACAAATCAGGGTCGCCGGGGTGGCTCAGTGGGTTAAAGCCTCTGCCTTCAGCTCAGGTCTTAATCCCAGGGTCCTGGGATCGAGCCCCACATCCGACTCTCTGCTCGGCAGGGAGCCTGCTTCCCCTTCTCTCTCTGCCTGCCTCTCTGCCTACTTGTGAACTCTGTCTGTCAAATAAGTAAATAAAATCCTTAAAAAACAACAACAACAACAACAAATCAAGCCAAAACTTGAGTTTCATTAGGACAAAGATATTGAACTTCTTTAGATTCCAGTGTCTGAATTGGCAAAGTCAAGGAAGCTGGGTGGTATAATAGACCTCCGGTTCTTCGGTGAATTGAAAAATAAATCATGCTTTACTATAATTGGGAAATGAAATTTAGGTTCTCTCTTTGAAGAGCACAAAAGTGTGAGCGAGCAAAGGCAACCACGAACAGAGCCTCATATAGACAGGTCCTCTGGGGTCAAGTTAATTGGATGGCGTTGCCTTCCAAGGTATTTGGAAAGCATAGTTCCAATGGGGGCCATCATTGGTAAATCTTCCAATACCATTGCCCAGGACATGGGAGGGGGGCAACAGAGCTGCGTCCGTGAAGACGCTCCTACAGTGGAACAGCCACAACCTGAGCTAGCCAGAATTCCCCAATACTTTTTGAGTTTTACATAAATGAAGATAATATTCTAATATTTTTTCTGAGCTGGAAGGAAGAGCATGACAAGATGGATGGGATTTTTATCATGTGCCCATGCACAGTGAGGTTCTCATGAAAAACCATGGACAGTGTAAGAAAAATGTCTGAAGAATAGTGAGAATAGCACTGTAAGAAAAACCTCTTCATTGCCTGATTTTGCTCTGACCCTGCTGTTGAGTTACTCAAGTCCCATTTGTTGTCCAGGTGGTAATGTTAGCACAAAGATGGCTCTTTGTACCCATGTGTCTTGATAATGAAATGAAATATCAGTGATCACATTTCAGAAATTTATCCAGGGATTAGAAATCATTTGCACATGCATAAAAAATCAGTAAGGGTGCAAAATACCAATATAAGGGGTTCTTGTTCCTTCTTACTCAGCTTACATCAAATTGGTGTCACCTTTGAGTTTATGAAATGTAATTTAAACACACTTTTAATTCCCTCAAGAAAAAAAAAAGTGCATAAATCCCCCAATGTCTAAACTCTTATCTCTTGTCAAATGACAGTGTCTCACCTAACGTTATCCTCTTAGAATTTATCAGAAAGAAATTTTTTGCTTTTTCTTCTGAATTATTTTAAATTTTACAGAAAACATAGACTAGTTCTGAATCAAGTTTGACTCTATTTCCACTTCAAATTTTATAATGTAGGCTGCATTGTGTACATTTAGCATAAAGCATGACTAAACTATAGAATTTTGTCTTCTGCATAATACACAAATGTTTTTACAACACAAGTAATGTCATCTCAACTGGCATCCTTAGCATAAGAATGCTAAAACTGGCAATATGTCGTAAAGATTTCTGGCATTTGTTTCATATTTGCGTGAGATATTGCTGAATACCATATTTCATTTTGTTCTTTCTGAAGCTCAAATAACACATAATCTTATTTCTAAAACAAACCACACTTTTTTTTTTTTATCAGTGAAGCAGTACTCACGTTGTAAGGAATTGAACTTTAGTTTGAACCATCAAATTACTACTACTTTAATGTAATTTTTAAAAATCTAAGAAAAAATATCCCTTTTACTCCAATAGTGCACACAGATTTTAAAATTTTCTTTTTTTTTTTTTAAGAAATCACTTACATATTTGAAAGCAATTCATAAACCCCAGTGGTTTTTTGGAAAGTGCTCTCATGATTGTGTAAGAAAATGTTCTCTATGTCAGTAATAAATGGCAGTCATGGAATTTTGGCAGCAAATGTTTCAGCCGTCCACATGAAATGGATGAGCGTTCCTCTGCTTGATTGGTTCATATTATACTGTGTTACTGCCGAGGATAATAGAATCCCTCCTGTGGGCTTGTGCTGTATAAAATATTGTATCTGTTCTATAACATTAAACAGGCGTGTGAGATCAGACAGTATTTAAAAAGAGGGACTTCAGAAATGGTGTCTTCAAAGAAAAGTGTAGTGGGAGCTGTGATATCATTTTTTTTTTTTAATGCCCTTATTTTAAGCCCAGCTTTGCCTCAGGTTTCAGGACAGCTGCTTTCACAGTAGACCTGGAGAGACTTGGTTTTAAATGTCAAAATGTAGAGTAATTTGCCATAGATTGGGACAAGTTCTCCTAAAAAAAGGAAATGATGTTACCTACAGGGATAAGCATAACCACGTAATTAATATGTAATCATTCTGAAGATTTTCTTTAAAAAAAAAAAAAGGATTAATTGTACTTGGCCAACAATGCTGAAATATGGCTGTGAGCCCTTGGGTGGGGCATGTTTTCCCTCCTACCCCTCAGCCCCCCCCCCCCCCCACAGGGGCCCCTGCAACCACCATGCCCTGCACCAGATGCCTCCGGGGTGATGTTTCCACTGCTTGCATGGGTCCGGGGGAGACGACGTCCCATGACAGGCTCCGTGGTTCTACGGTCACTCAGGTGACACAGAGGCACGCACGTGTGCCTGCTTGACACACGCGAGCATGTGTGCAGACACACACGCATGCACACACACACACAGCCTCGAGGTGAGGCTTTTTTTTTTTTTTTTTAGATTTTATTTATTTATTTGAGAGAGAATGAATGAGAGGGAGCATGATAGAGGAGAAGGTCAGAGGGAGAAGCAGACTCCCCAAGGAGCTGGGAGCCCGATGCGGGACTCGACTCTAGAAGTCTGGGATCAAGACCTGAGCCGAAGGCAGTCGCTCAACCCACTGAGCCCCCCAGGCGCCCCAGGTTAGGCTTTTTATCTCATCCAGTTCCAGATCACTAAGGCATTAAGGACTTAGTTCTTTTTTTTTTCCTTTAACCCAATTTGCCTTTTTCATCAAAATATTTTTAAATTACTCATTTGAGTGTGTGTGTGTGTGTGTGTGTGCACGCGCATTCAAAATTTTCAGTTCCCCATTGATTTTTAATCTGTGATTCTTCAGAAACAAATTAGCCGCATTACATCTCCTCTCTTACTGGTTGTTCTTGGGATCCGTCATCTGTACACGGGAGACCTAGCAAAGCAGCGTGCTGGCCCCTCCTTCTGAGAAAGAGAGTCCTTTGCTCCTCCTGCATTTGTGTGGTCTTGCAGCTTTCAAAAACAAGTGGGAAGGAAAACAATGGGAACGCACCCGCTACTTCCGTTCAGCAAGGCACCCCAGCGCCCCGAATGGCTGCACACTGGGTTATTTTTCCACTACCTGGAGCTGTCTGCTTCTCAGTCTCCACAACAGTGATCAGCACTCTGTGCTGAGATGGGAGAGCCAGGGGTCGTCCTTCCTGGGGCCGTCTCACTTCCCTTATTCCAAGTCTCCCTCAGCTCATCCTGTTGAACTGGGATCCAAGCGCACATTTCCTTCTGCCACCCAAGTCATGTTTACAACCACAGAGGAAACTGATCAGAGTCAGCTGAAGCTGTTGTCCTCCGTTCCATTCAAGAACCAGAGCCCCCCACCCCTCCATGACAAGTTGCAACTCAAGCCCACATTGAAATCTCTGGAATTATCATGATTTTCCTCTTAAACAGGGCCCTCTGCTTTTGGATGGCCCGAGAAGCTTCAGGACAGTGGTTCCCAAACTTGACAGCACACTGGAACCCCACTGTCCGAGGCCACACTCACAGCAAAGACAGAGTCCATGCATCCTTATCTCATTCTCCACATCTACACATGTGCACGGCAGGGAGTCCCGCACACCTGGACCGGAACTCTGGCTCTGCCACCTCTGAGCATGGTGGCTACGAGATGGTTCTCCCTCCTTGAAAATGGCACGAATGACCTCATGAGATACATGAGACATTTTTTAAAGATCTAAAAATGGGGAAAAAACCCAAAATGCAAAAAAATCCAAAATGAGGGAGAATGAATTGAGGGGGCATAGTTAAAAACACCTGTATCTACAAACAGAGCTTCTGCTAAGCTGACTCTACCTGTAGGGCAGCACAGACCCAGAAGGACATCAGAGGGAAAGTCTAAATGCAGAAAACAGGAGGCCTGTAAGAAACGTTAAATGAACAAGTAAACTTTATTTTTATTTCACTAGGTGTGTGGAAGGATCACTTTGGGAATGGGGTACGAAGTGGCATGTGACAGAGAAAAAGCAAAAGTGCTTGTTTTCTTAATTTTCAATCTTTTCCACCAAAGAGCAGACTGTCGGAATTGGAAAGGTGAAGTGAGGTTGCTCGGACAGGCGTGAGTGAGTGGATGCGTCCTATGTCTAATGATGGCAGCTGACTTTGAACCTCCAGGCGTGACAGGACAGCACCAAAGCTTCCTCGTGAATGCGAGACGCACCACACATGGGCTGTTCTCCTGGCTTTCAAGGAGAAATTATGGTGTGGATCCTGATAAAATTCGACAGCAGTTTATTAGGGTACATAAAAGAATTTATTGGAGTTCATAAAACACACACACACATACACACACACACACTCACACACGCAGCAGGTTTTGCTAAAAATACATGCCAAGCAGCCATGGTTTTCTGAAAACAATGCCAGAAACACAAGAGTAATCTCTTCAGAATACCGTTTTTAGATTTCATTTTGGTGCTTAGCTCAGAGGATGCAGCATGGCTCCTGGTCCACCCCACCATGTGGACTGACCTCCAGCAGTGGACATGGGACACCAGGGGTCTCCCTGCCCCATGCTGAAAATCACTGCCAAATAATGGCAGGGATTGGTGGGAGGTGAGAGGGAGAGGGTCAGAGGGTGACATAAATGTGCACCATCTGAAGCTGACCACATGGCTGGGTTTCTGCCTCACGTCCGCATGCTCCGCTTAGGTAAGTGGGTCAGTTGGCTGCAGTGTCTCGGATGGAGAAGACCGAGCAGTCATAAAGTTGAGTCGTCTCCAGAACAAAGTGTTTCAAGAAGGAGAGAGTAGCCACTTCAGGATAGCAGTCAAAGAAAGGTGCCTTTGGGTATGGCAATGTGGAAACTCTTGGTAAATTTGGCACGACCATTTCAGGGAGACCCTACCTGACATGGGGTGAGGAGTGAAAGAGACCTCCAGGTAGCAGTGGCTGGAGGAGCACACACATCAACTTCCCCGTCTGAAACCAGTTAAACAAATTAAACTGTAAAGAGATTTTATTGGACGCAAACCCACAATTAAAAGGATAACATGAATGGTAAATGTCTGGATGCGTTCGGAGCTTCCGAGCGTATGGACGGCGGTAGCTACCATTTCAAGAGAGAGAATCTAAATCTGGCTGCAGGAAAATTATTTCGTTAATTATTCAGTTAATTATGATAAGACAGCAAAATGATGATCAGACGGCCTCTTCAGACATCGGAGAGAAGCCTCTAACATGAAAATAATAGAATCCCGTACAAAAACAAATTGAAAAAAAAAAAGAAACAGAAAAAGAAAAAAAATAAAATCAACAATAACAAACATAAAAGGAAAGCCACTTGGAACAAACAGGGATAATGAAGAGAGAAGAAAATGCCCAAACATGTAAACAAAAGTGTTAATGTCCTCGGGGATTAATGAAAACGTTGCATCTGAGAAGAAAAAACATGAGATAGATGTGGGTATGCATGTGTCCGTGTGTGTCGTGAAATATGCAGAGAGCGAAAAAAGAGCAATTAGAAATTTAAGACTTGACATAAAATAATTAATCAAGAGAATGCTTGGAAGGTGTGTTGATGATGTGCAAAGAGAAGGACAGCTAAACTGGAGAAAAGGACAAGAAGAGAAAAAAGGCTTTTTCAACAACTCTGGTGAACCAGCTTCAGGTGCCCAATTTATAGTTAATAAGAATCGTGGATAGAAGGAAAAGGAGAAAATGCAAGTTAGAGAATATCAAAGGAATACTTCGATCGTATTTCCAAGAAAAGAAGGACTCAGTGAAAGCCCATATTAAGAGATGAAAATGGACTTACACCAAGAAATTACATTGTGAAATTTCAGCAAAGAGAGGATGCACCGAACCTCCAGAGGAAAAACACCTAAAAAATAGGTCATATGCAGAAGATCAAAGACCAGAATGACTTTGGATTTCTTAACAAGGTCTCTGAAAGCTACAAGACAATGGCCAGCTTCATTTACAACTCTAAAAACAAAGTAAAACAAACAAACAAAAATGTCTCAGATCCTATACTCAGTAATTGTGAATGCTAACGAGCCTAAAGAAAATGGTTTTCCAGGAGTGTATCTCCAGGTAGTACTTAGAGAATGTACTCTATCCGAAAGAAAGGGTGAACCAGGAGAGAAGGGGCCATGGACGTGAGAAAACAGGACTCCAGCCAGGAGACAGATGAAGGGAGTTGTGAAGTGGGTCGTCAAAGGGAGACTCCCCAGGAGGAAGGCGGAGCACCTCAAGAAGAGGCAGCCAGTCGAGACCGAATGGATCCAGTAACTCCAGGAGAGAAGTAGCCCAGAGGCAAACCCGATCATCTGAATACACTCATAGAAACACCACGGGGGTGAAGGGTCTGAATGGGTTTGCCATGAGAGCTTAGGAAACCAAGCAACCCAGACCAACACAATCACAGAACAAGCATCAATCACAGGGGACACTGAGGGACTGGGAATGGAGACAAGAGTCCTAAACAAAATTTCAAAGACTTTTTCTGAGAAAGAGCAGAGAAAGACAGGACCTGGAGAAGAAGGGTCAAGAGAGTTTGGGGTTTGTTGGCCGTGTTTTGTTTTGTTTGAAAAACACTAGGTTGTGGTTCCTGTGTGTGAGAACTGTCCATTGGTGGTTGAGTTTGGCATTTCGGGGGAGTTAAGTCACTGGAGCAATGGCCTCCTTGAGAGACAAGAGAAGATAAGATATCGGGGGCAAGAGGGGCATCTTCACCAGGGAGGGGACCTCACTTGGGTTAAGTAGCAGGAAAGCAGCTGAGATGCCCTTCACCCTAGAGATCTAATGGAGGGAAGACAGAGATGAAGTATTTTGTTCCTGGAGCAATGAGATGATGCCGTGAGTTCTCTTCTCCTCGTGTCATTTCATGTTTACAGTACGCCGAGAGGTGAGAGTGATAACTGTCCCCATTTTATAAAAGAGGAAACTGAGGCTCATAGAATTATGTAACCTTCCTAAAGTCACAGAACCAGTAGGGAAAAGATCAGGGAATGAAAATCAGGCTGGTTGGACTCCAGCAGGCTCGCTCTCAAGCGCTCCACTACAAAGCCACCCCTGGAAAGAGCTCAGCTTGTCCTCGAGCCCCCGGGGGGGATGGGCAGGCCAGCGGCTGCCCGATGACAGCACGTGCCGTTGATGCTGCAAGGTGGGCAACGAACACGCCGGGCATGATCTAATCTCACCGTGCTCTCTGGGTCTGAGCCAGGACAGGCAGGAAAGGAAACCAGGAGTTCTATTTTTAGCAGAATGAAATTTCTAACAGATGTCCAGGTCCTCGAGGTCCCTGGAGAGCCCTGCTTCTTGTCTGCCTAATTCATTCTGTCAGACTCAGAATTCTCACTGACTTTATCCTTATTCTCTGGTCAAAATTGGCAGTAGCTCGTGATGTCTGTCCTGCCTTGCTTCACAAAGCATTTGACATATCTGCACACCTACCTCCGGGTTGGAAACTACGGCGTCAGTATTAAGATGTTTGATGGATTTTACTGATGAGCCAAATGGAGGGGGAAAATGGACATGTCTCACCTTCTAAAGAACACTTTGGAAATTTTGACTCTACCTCCAGGGAGAGCAACACAGGTTCAGGGCTCCCCGAGACATTCCTAAATAAGGAGTACTCAGAACTGACCTTCTGCAGAAGCAGGGCGAGTGAGATGAATCAGATCGAGGCTGGGAGGAACCCAAAGGTAGACAGACGGTCACGGGATACTCTTGTCAAATATTCAGCCTGAAATCAGAGCAAGCATGTTTCTAAAGACCATGTTTCTGGTCAGAGTGCAAATTTGGAAAGAGAAGCATCTTCCTTGTTTACCAATAGTAATAATGAATATTATATTATAGTAATAATGAATATTATATTATAATGAATAATGAAGGAGTGAAATAAATCAACATGAAGTCCATGAGAATTGACCAGCAGGGACCGTGGAGTCAGGACCCGGATGGGCTCTGTGAGTGGCCCCAGCAGAAGGGGAGGTCGGGGCCTTCCATCCTGGCTTGGCTTTGCCCGAGTCTCTGCCTCCTGCTCTGTGAGGCAGACGCATTTTCAACACGGACTTCAGCGGGCTTCTACGATTTAAGAAATACATGGTTTCTAGGGCCTTAACTTACATCTCTCTCCATGCTCACGCCTATTCGACGCACACTTTGACACTGTAACTCACCCAGTTAACCCAGCAACTCGTTGGATCCTTAATAGCCCCATCGCTTTTATTTTCAGGAGGAAAACAGGTTTTTGTTAAAAAAGCCCGTCTTCATTTTAGCAACAGGTCTGCTCCCCTCCTCCCCCCTTCTTGCAAATTAACAAAACTTAAAACCCGAAGATCAGGTTTCTGGGCATGGCCCAAGCATTTCCATGCCAAGGACATTTGGCTTAACTGCCCTCCATTAGGTTGCTGGTCACTTTGTTGAGGTCTTGCTTCCCTGCAGGCAGATTCCTGCCATTTTTTCTCAGCACACCCGTAAAACTCAAAATCAGTCTCTGCAAATAGCCAGAAATTATATGCATTCAGAGGCAGGCTAAGAAAGCGGGACCTGCTGGCTCTGCCACCTTGCCCTTGTTAAAGACCCGAGCAGGTGGTTTATATCAAGCTGTTCCAGAAAATAAAAAAACCTGGTATGAAAAAAAAAATTTTTAAAAAGGAAGTATTTGTTTACGAACTCATTCTGCTCTCTCTGCCTAAATAAAACTTAAACGCTTCTTTAGGCAGACTCTGCTAGCGCTGTGCAAATTACAAAGGAAACAAGTGCACCGTTTCTTGCTTTCACTGGACTTCCCTCTAGAGGGACTCAAAGACATACACGTGCCAACAGACGAAAAGTTTTGTGACAAAAACCCATGGGAGAGTCAGCCCCGCTGTGAGAATCGCCCCTGCAGGAGGACCCTGAATGATGGCGGAGGTCCCCAGGCCACCTCCAACCCCGTGACCCAGCCAGCACATGGGGCCCTGCAGCAGCCCCCCTGCTAACTCATTGTCATGGCTGGTAACAGTCCAACGTTCCAGGCACCATGGTGTCACGTGGCTTCCATCTCCTCTTTACTGCTCGGGACGGAGTCACTTTCCTACCTCTGCCTCCACATAAAGCTCGTGAGGCTCCCGGACTTCACCCCACAGTAGGGCAGCGAGACAGGGCAGAGCCACGAGGGTTCTCAGGACAGTCCACCTCTTTTTCTCGCCCTGGTCTGTGGGTAAGGACGTCAACAGGGAAGGAGGGCAAAGGATTCCAGATGAAAGGAGTACGTATGAATCTCCAGGGCTCACAGTTGAGTCTTCGTAATTCCATTTCTTAGTGAAATGTTGCCCTACCCCAGTTTCATAGATAGAATAGAAGGTCTTGAGGGGTGCATAAGTGGCTCGTGGGCTGAGCGTCTGACTCTTGGTTTCAGCTCAGGCCATGATCTCAGAGTCATGAGATTGAGCCCCACTCCCATCTCTGTGCTCAACATGGACTCTGCTTGAGATTCTCTCCCTTCCTCTCCTTCTGCCCTCCCTTCTATCTCTCTCTTTCTCAAAAAGCAAAACAAACTACCAAAACCAAACCAAAACAAGCAACAAAAAAGAAGAACACAAGAGTCATGAGACCGTGTGCTCTCTCTTGCTGGGAGAGATTATTCTCTGCTATCCATGATCCCAAAGCGCAGAGACTGCACATGATCAGGGCTTACATCTTGCCCACCTCACTGAGGCAGCACAGGCCAGAGGAAGGCTCTGGTCCTCACTGTCCCTGAAGAACCAAGTCTGATGGGCGCACTCATCCTTCCCCATGAAACATCACGGCATGACTGCCCAGCAAACAGACCTGCTCTTCTTGGCTTCAGTCCACAGACAACCCATGCCACTGCCATTCCCACATGTTGGCCAGAAATGGTCTCCTGTCCCCACCCAGAGAGAGGTGAGGGGGCTGGAAGTGGGAAGAGGCAGGGAAGAGACCCCCACCAGTTCACTTCCTGTGGCCAGGCACTGTACAGGCTTTCAGACGGTAGCTCATTTAGTTCCAAGTCGACCTCTAGAAGGCCCTTGGGGAATCCTCACATGCGTGTATGACAAGTGGGTACAATTTCCTTCACATGACTGGAACAGAGAAAGGGACAAAACCGTAAGGTCAATCTAAATTAATTAAAGGCCTACATTACGCAACAGTATGAAACTCTTATTTAGGCAGTTATTGAACTGCTTTAACACCTGTTGCTTAAACTGGTATTAAACAGCAGCACAGCAGTGCAGGAACTTTGGATAAGCATCTGTAATTGTCCACCAGCCGGACAAGAATGAGTGCGTTGAGCCTAATGTCGCCTGATTTGTGGGTGACCCATAGAGAGGTAGCCGACGCCTGCGGGCCCCTTCTCCATTACTAGGACTCTAAGCCAGAAGAAAATGAATTATTGTGCTTTGCTACATCAAAGTGTTTTGCATTTAGTTGCGTCCCCCCTGCTCTGATCTATGCTAAAAGTTGTCATCAGATCATTACAGCGCACAGAGCCCAGCCATGCGGCTTCCCTGTTGTACGGGTGCGTGCTTTGGTTACAGACAACAGGAACAAACATTTAGCTTAAAGCAGGAGTGTCTTAGAAAGACAGGATGGGACGTCATATGGAGCCAGTGGGTATGGTGAAGAAAAGCTTGAGGAAGGAACTGGAACAGAGGCTCGGTTCTCATCCTCCTTCTCTGCCCATCTCTGTCTATTTCTCCGTCTTTCTCCCTCTGCCTCTCTTTCTCCAGACATATTTTGCTGATCTGTGGTATAGGACTAGGGTCCTTTCAGATTCCCAACTTGTTGGCCTGTTACAGTTCTAACCTTTTGGTGAGACCGACCAAAAGATCTTGGCTTCAGTTCTGAATCCCAGAGAGTGGGAATGTGATGGCTCAGCTTGGGTGAGGTCCATCCCTGACCGCATCAGCCTGGCCAGGCCCGTGGGACTAGTCCTTATACCTGCCCCTAGAATGGGGAAGGGCCATTCTCTGAGAAGGTGCCGTGAGATGTTAATTATGGTTACAGAGGTCACAAATGTCCTAGGGGGACACAGTGCATGGGCTGTTTGTAGTTATTATGCCAAAACCCATTGTCTAAACCAGCAGACACAATTAACAGGATTATTTTCTGCTCTTTTCCTAGTCTTGCATTTGAAGGGCTCCCATGACACATCTCCAAAAACGGACCATCAGAATCGCTCAGACATACGTGACTATATGCCCTATATTTAGCAAGTACAATGAGGATTTTAGGAAGTAGCAGAAGAAGCCGCCCCTCGTGCAATGGTCCCCTGAATGCTCTTTGTCATTCCCATGTGCATTCTGTTCTAGAATCATGATGCTTCCCTTTGCTAACCACCAACATTCTACTTTTTGGGCAGGGCCAAAGTGGAAGGTCATTACCTCCCAGAAAATGTCCTTTCTAGGGGTATCTGGGTGGCTCAGTTGGTTAAGCGTCAGTCTTTGGCTCAGGTCATGATCACAGGGTCTTGGGGTAGAGTCCCTCATCGGGCTCCCTGCTCAGTCGGGAGCCTGTTCTCCCTCTCCTTCTGCCGCTTGTGCCCTCTTGCTTGCTCACTCTCTCTCTCTCAAATGAATAAATAAAATATTTAAAAAAAAATCCCCTCTGACTCTCTGTCTGTCCGCCTCTCTCCTTGGTTCCACCCTGCCCACACACCCATTCAAACTTACGTTTAAAGAATTTGATCAGCACTGTGAAATGTAAACATCCAACACAATTAGCAATCAGAAGCTACTTTCTTTCTTAAGGAAGACGAGTGGCCTTTGGAATCCTAAGGACGGCCTCTCACTGTTTGATTTTAGGAACACATGTTAGCCTACCCATGCCCGGGATACTCATTTGTAAAACATGGAAAAATAACTCTGTCCCTTTTTGGGTGAAATAACAGGAAGTGCCGTGCAGGCATGTCTGTGCGGAGTGGTTAGTGGGTGTCAGATCACCTGCTTCCCACCTGAGACCCTGTCCCTCCTCATAGTTCTGTCTGTAAACCATATTTCAGCCTTGGAACTGAGGGATTTAAGTCTCTGGCGTTCCGTGGATGGCTTTCTGGAAGACAAACTGAACGGAGACAGTGCCGTGGCTGTATCTGCAGACCGGGCACCGTCAGCCACCGTCCCAAACAAAAGCGAAGTAAAGCTTTTACTGAAAAACTGAAATTCAGGGGCGCCTGGGTGGCTCAGTGGGTGAAGCCTCTGCCTTCGGCTCAGGTCATGGTCTCAGGGTCCTGGGATCGAGCCCCGCATCGGGCTCTCCGCTCAGCGGGGTGTCTGTGCTCTCTTCCTCTGCTTCTCCCCCTGCTCGTGCTCACTCTTTCTCTCTCAAATAAATAAAATCTTCAAAATAAAAAACTGTGATTGCATAATTGAAATGAGTAACCATAACTGGCTTTTAACAGAGGCACAGAGTGGCTATTTCGCTCAGAACCCGCACATTCCCCCACACAAAGCCTCGGCCTCCAACAATGGCAACCTCACCTTTTAGCCTGACTCGGCTTTGCTGCCAGCCTGGCCGTGCTGTACTGAAGGCCCACTTCTAAGGAGACAGAACTCCACGCTCAGAGCCGAGCTTGCTCTCGTGCTGTTGTTTCTCCGGGGGTGGGGGTGGGGGGTGGTCCATACCGTTTCTTCTAAGCAGCTATGTGAGAGCTGACCTCTGAGCCCTTTGAGTCTGCGAATCTGGAAAACCAAGTTGTAGTCCTCTTGCCTTTCCAGTCCTGTCTGTTCTGCCTGCGTATGGTTCTTATACTTCCTTGTCCACACATGCTGCTGCCCTCCAGTCACTGGACATGTGTCCTTAGCTCTTCTGGTGTGAGCCCATCCCAAGGGCAGGGCCACACCGCTCTCTGACCCACTGCCACAGCCAGACCCAACCTCATGGCCAATTTCTCACCATTGGAACAGGAGCTCATTATCTTTGCACTGAAAAGAGGCTGTTTCCAACAGGCTTTATTTCCCTCCTACTTTGAGGAAAGAATCTGTATCCTTTGAAATGCTACCTATCCACCTGGGTCTCCTTATCTATCAAAGTGGCTCCATTCCTTGTGTTTAAGTAGCAAAACTTTAAAAGATTAAATTAAAAATTATAACGTGGGCATAGCCTTCACACCAAATCTACAAACAGGTGGAGAAGGATGTTCAACAACGAGCTTTCATCCAGGACCTCCTATTTCAGTGGAGGAGAAGCAAGACAGGAAGTGCTTAAATAGACACAGAATTCTTCCAGAGTCTTATCAGATGGACGGATTCCTAGGAATGAAAGGAGGGTTATGTCTTGGAACTTAGTGCTACTGCATCAACTGCCAGGACTTGTAAGTCAAAGGAAATCAACCAAAAACTCCTAATGTCTTTGCTGTTCGTTGTTCAAGGATGGAGAGAAGGCGGAGGCAGATGAGAAGCATTTGGGTAGATGAGATAGTCCTTTGATCTGGCTATCTGCAGAGACTCTAGAGGATAATCACGGACAGAAGGAAAAAAGCTTCTTCCGGTGGTGCCTTCCAGCCCCAGTTGGGTTCTTAGGATTCTAGACTCCTAGCCCAGCCTCCTGAATTAGAACCTGCTTTCTTGTAGGACTGGCACGTGTTTCAAAATACAAAATACATCCTGTTTCCCTTGAGCATCATTGGCATTCCTCTCTTCCTGACTCTGAATGCTTTACTCATGCAGATCAGAGAGTTCATAAAAATGTAGCATGGATGGATCCCTTTAAACTATATGATTATCTGCTAATATATGATATTAACTTGTCGGATTTTATGGAGATTAGCATGTGTAATTATATTTGATGGTATATGATAATTACCTGTTTGGTTGCATTTTAAAGTATGATACCTTGAGACCGTTCATCAGTTCATATATGATTTGAAGACGGATACAAAATTGCAACTCATTTTAATTGTTTTTAAGGTAATCAAACTGACATCTTTGAAGACTAAAGGAGACTGATTAATTTTATGGGGACTGTGTTAATAATACAGTGATTGGAATGCTAACTGAAAATACTTGTTAGAAAACGGGGCGTTCTGATCAATATTTTCCAAATGGGCTAATTAAGTGTGAATGTAATGTTTCCACATTTCAGGTTAAACATACAAAAATTCATCTTGGGTCTCTGGAAGGCCAGGGTACAGACGCTTTCACAGAAAATACTTTGTAGTTCGGGTGGGAGGTGTCTTCCCAGAGCTGGTCTTAGAAGCGTCCGCTTCTCTGCTCCCATTGCCAGCTCAGTAGGAAAGTATCCACAGCTGTCCTTCCACTTCCTGTGCTTTTCTTTGAATTCCTTCTGGCCTTTCAGAAGCTGGTTGTGTCTTTCTCCCTAAACAGAGTAACTGGCTTGATTATAGACCCAGGATTCCTGATGTCATGTGACAAGAAGCTCTATTTTCCCCTTGATCCTTGGATAGTGTTAGTTGATATTTAAATTTTAATTACTTTGGGCCTTTTTTTTTTTTTAAGCATTCCTTACTCCTGTGTTTTTGCTGCCTCCTCCAGATGACTCACCAGTGTGAATCCTCAGTGATAACCCATGGGTGACATACAGCTTAGCCTAAAGTGCCTTGAGGCATACATACACCCTTCAGGTTTTGACTCACATTGACCATGTAAATTGGACAAGACCAAACTCAGTAATCTAGTATACACAGAATCCTACATCCCGCCTATTCCAGCACCCCTTCACTTCACCTTTACTATCTAACAGAGAGCAGTGAGCACGTAGAGTCAAGAGACCTCCAAGGGACCACACTGAGTGCAGGAGAAAGTGGGGGAGGGGCTCGTGAAGGTTGAGCCTTTCTACACACCCACTCAGGAGGGATGGCTGCTTGGACACTGACACTGGCAAGTGGAGGGTAGAGTCAGCAAGGAGTGGAGGAGGTGACACAGACCCTGTGTGCAGACACTTTCCCTATATCCTTAGTTAATTAACTTATTTTTATTTATTTGTCAGAGAGACAGAGAGCACAAGCAGGGGGAGCAGCAGGCAGAGGGAGAAGCAGGCTCCCTGCTGAGCAAGGAGACAGATGTGGGACTTGGTCCCAGGGCCCTAGGATCATGACCTGAGCCAAAGGTAGTTGCTTAATGACTGAGCCACCCAGGCATCCCAGCTCTTCCTGTATCTTCAATCACTTCTCCTGAATTCCGATGGCTTTGTATATGTTTCATATCCACCGATGGCAAACCTCTAAAAAGAGAGGTTTGATCATTTTCATGTTAGTTAGTGCCATTTATGGTTGGTCAATAACAGCACAATTTCAGTGTCTTTACAAAAACTTTACATTCTTTAAAAAAAATTCGTAAGTTGGGACATAAATGAATCATATTCCATTTGCACATACACTGATTTCCTAAAATGAAGTGAAATATAATAGTGTAAAGACAGTTCTTTTGAAAAAAGTTAATGCTCAGTTTCTAATTATTAACACAATTAATCTTTTCTGCTGCAATTTTAGCATACTAATAAAATTATTAAATTTAAGACTAGCTTCAGCCGACTTAGTGTTTAATTAGGAAGGCATATAGATTTTATGTATATAATTGAAGCTTCAAGTTGAGGACTAATTTTCTAACTAACCCTTCTGAGAATTAAGAGAGTTGATTATTAATACTCACTGACCAAATTCACAAACCTAGAATCTGGGTGGTAATCCCCCAAAGGCAGGTGCCTATCAAAGACACATGAGATCTTACCACTCTGTGTAGAGCTCTCAAGAAAATATGCAATTTCCTCATAAAATGAAATAAAAAAGTTGCTATTTCAAGTCAAAGACAGCATCATTCAACACTAGAAATGTGTTCAACAGATATGCAATACACCCTTCATCGAACCAATGTTGCAAACCCCAGATGCCGCAAAGCGTCTACAAATGAAGGGGTCTGTGACCGGTGCCCTCAGGCAGGCTACAGTCTGCTTTGAAAGTCAGGGAAACAGGCTAATACTCTGAGTCAACGGTATCACTCCTCGACAGGGTTTCAGAGCTCCTCGATCCACAAGCACACCTGTGGGGTTGAATGGAATAAAAATCAGAATGGCAACAGGGGAGCAAAGCCCTCTGGTAGTGATTCATATAAAGCCTTTGAAGAAGGCAAGGTGATGTCAAGTGGGTTGACCTGAGGGTTCACATGAAGTTTGGAGAGTGACTGTGCTGTTGACTCACTACAATTTCATCAACTGATTGATTGATTTTCATTGTGATAAGTGTGCTCTTTAATGCCCACCCCCTATTTCCTTCATCCCCCTACCTACCTGCCCTCTGGTGACCATCAGTGTGTTCTCTGTAGTAAAGAGTCTGTTTCTTGGCTTGCCTCTCTCCTTTTTAACCCTTAGTTTATTTTTTTTCTTAAATTCCACATATGAGTGAGATCTTACGGCATTTGTCTTTCTCCAACTGACTTTTTGCACTTAGCAATATATTCCCTAGCTCTATCCATGTTGTGAATGGCAAGAATTCATTCTTTTTATGGCTGAGAGATATTCTGTTGTGTATATATCACCTTTTCTTTATCCATTCATCTGTTGATGGACACTTGAGCTGTTAGCATAGTTTGGTTATTGTAAATAATGCTACAATATACATAGGGGTACAAGAATCCCTTAGAATTCGTGTTTTGATATTCCTTGGGTAAATACCCAACAGTGTAATTCTGATGCAGGTTTATAAGGAAACACATAGGTGCTTACTCCAGCATTTATTTGTGGGTAAAGAGTTGGAATTCTGATGCTGGTCCATAAGGAAACACACATGGGTGCTCATTCCAGCACTTCTTGTAGGAGAGGATCATTTCTAAGACAGCAGATAAATGTGGTGACAATGCACCTTGCAGTATTATATAAACAAGAAGTAAGAGATGGTACGAACACACAGCTACACGGTTGAGTCTGAAAAATACAGCACTTAGTGAAGGAAAAAGAGTAAGAAACAGAATGAGATGTAAAACATGGTTCCATTCACTTATTAATACATTTGCATAAATCAAAGATACACATTGTACAAAGCCTATACAAGCAAAATTATGTGCATCCATAATAGTAATGTTCATAATAACAATAGAGCTGGAAATAACCCAAATACCCATCACCACAAAATGGATAAAGATATTTTGGTAAAATTATTTAATGGGATAGTATTCATCAGTGAAAAGAAATGGACTGTAGAGACACACACAATGTAGACGAATCTTACAGATATTAATTCTATTTATATAAGTTTCAAAATATGCAGAACTAAAGAATATATAATTTGGGATACAAAAAAGTGTTCAATGCCAAAGAAAAGCAAAAATATGATGGGTTGGCATTCAGGAGAAATGTTGTGGTGGGGGATCTAGGTTAGAGGGTTCCAGAAGTTCAAAGGGGACATGTCTCCCTGGGTGCACATACTGTGTGTTCTTAAACTAAAACTTGGATTCACAGGTATTTCTTGAACTGTTATTCTTCATTTCTTAACATCTATTTGTACGTATCTTTTGAAAGGTAATTATTAGCTTAAAAAGCAACACTTTTTTTTTAAAAGTTTGTGATCAAGAGAATGTCCTGGACAGGATGTTGTTGAAGAAAGAACACGAGATATGAGGTCAGACCAGGGTCAGCAGCCGTGAAAGTTCATACATTGTACAATTCCATTTATATGACATATCCAGGAGAGGCAAATCCAGAGGGACAGAAAAAAACAGTTTGTGGTTGCCAGGGACTGAGGGGAGAGAGATGAGGAGTGGCTGCTCACTGGGTATGGGTTTTTTTTTGGAGTGAGGAAAATGTTCTGGAACTTGATAGAAGTGGTGTTTGCATGATAGTGTGTGAGTACTAAATGCCACTTTAAAATGGTTAATTGTTTTGTCATGTGGTTTTCGCCTCATTTTTTTAAAAAGATTTTATTTATCCATTTGACAGACAGAGATCACAAGTAGGCAGAGAGACAGGCAGACAGAGAGAGAGGAGGAAGCAGGCTCCCCACGGAGCAGAGAGCCCGATGCGGGGCTCGATCCCAGGACCCCGAGATCATGACCCGAGCCAAAGGCAGAGGCTCAACCCACTGAGCCACCCAGGCGCTCCACGCCTCATTTTTTTAATGTTAAAAAAAGACAAAGGTTTTATTTTCAGCTTTATCACTTCTTAACCTAGTTACTCCTTTCTGAATATGTTTTCTTATTTACTTAACAAGTACATAGATATCTGCTCTTAGGCAATCGTCATAGGAATAGGTAACATCAGACATGGTACGTGGTAGAGGTTTCATAAACAGTAGCTGTCTTCATCTTGACCATGACCACGGATGATGCTATGTGGCTGTCTGCTCTTTGTAATTTGAAAAGCCCTGGGCTGCTGTTGCTCTGACCCCTAAACGTGTGGTCCCTCCTAAGCTCCCTCAAACACTGACTGTCCACTGTGGGGACAGATGTCAGTTTCTCACACAGATGGGTTTAAGCAAACAGAATGACCTACATCTAATACATTGGTGTTTCAAGAATTAAGTAAAATAAATTATTTTTTCTCATCATAGGAGAATATGCTATGAAAAAAGAAGAAAAGAGTAAATAAATGGGAATGCAGTATAACAGAATTTCTATACAGTGATTATTAAAAATGTATAGTATTATAGATCAAGGAACAAGCTCCTGTCTGGCAAGTTATTGATCC
>PISX010020652.1:0-35332 GCA_004024625.1 Mellivora capensis | reverse complement strand
TGAGGGAAACTGGGGGGGAGATGAACCATGAGAGACTATAGACTCTGAAAAACAACCTGAGGGTTTTGAAGGGGCGGGGGGTGGGAGGGTGGGGGAGCCAGGTGGTGGGTATTGTGGAGGGCACGCATTGCATGGAGCACTGGGTGTGGTGTAAAACTATGAACTCTGTTACGCTGAAAAGAAATTTAAAAAAAAAATACTAAGTGACAGTAGCAAGTTGCAAAACATTACATAACTTGTGACCTAATTTTCATGCCATACATTCAAAAGAAAATAAACTAGTGTTAAGATTTATTATCTCTAGATGATCTAGCTTTTGCATCTAGCTGACAAGGGTGGGAGTTCAGGCTTAACCAGTTATTACTGGGTCCTAGCTGTTTCATACCTCAGTGTCCTCATCTATAAAGTATAGATATAATGAAACCTATGAATAGTTCAAATAACATAGCATCGTACATCAAGAATTACATTTTCTAGGCTTTTGAATTTTCTACAGTATAAACATACTTTACAATGTAAAAACATTCCTTCCGCCCCGCCATGAGTGTGTCATTTGTGTATTCTCTTACTTTCTAGATAATTTAAAACATGTATATTTCATACTGTAGGACACAATGATTCCTTTTAGACCCATCTCTTCTGCCACTCACAAAAATTAACTCAAAATGGATTAAAGACTTAAATGTAAGACCTGATCTGTTAAACTCCCAGAATATAGAAAAAAGCTCCTTGACATTGGCCTTAACAATTTATTGGATAACAACCAAAGGCACAGACAACAAAAGCAAAAACAAACAACTGGAGGATCAAACTAAAAAGGTTTTTCACAGCAAAGGAAACAATCAACAAAATGAAAATGCAACTTACAGAATGGGAGAAAATATTTGCAAACCATCTATGTGATTGAGGTTAATATCTAAAATATATAGGAAATGTATACAACTCAATAGCAATAATAATAATAAACAATCCTATTAAAATGGGCAAAGAAATGGAAAAGACATTTTTCCGAAGAAGACGTATGAATTTCCAGTAGGTACATTAAACGGTTGCTCAAAATCATTAATCATCAGGAAAATGCAAATTCAAAATCACAATGAGACATCACCTCACACCTGTTAGGATGGCTATTTTAAAAAAGAGATAACAAGTGCTGGTGAGGATGTGGAGAAAGGGAGCGCTGTGCTCTACTGGTAAGAATGTAAATTGGCACAGCCATTATGAAAAACAGTATGGAGCTTCCACAAAAAATTAAATATGGAACTACCATATGGCCCAACAATCCCTGGGCATATACCCAAAGGAAATGAAACAGTATCTCAAAGAAATATCTGTATGCCTATGTGTGTTGCAGCATTATTCACAATAGCCAAGGCATGGAAACGAACTCAGTGTCCCTCCCTCAACAGATGAATGGATAAAGCAAATGTGGTATCTATCTACCTAGATATTGATATATAAATATAGATCTACACATAAATATATAAAAATATAGATATCTACATATGTACCAGATGTACCTAGGTACCTATACTTTAGATATCAAGCATAAATACACAAACACACAATGAAATATTACTCAGCCATAGAAAGAAGGAAATCCTGCCAAGTGTGCAACATGGATGAACCTGAGGACGTTATGCTTAGTGAAATAAGCCAGAGTCAGAAAGACAAACAGTGCACGGTCTCACTTATATGTGGAATCTAAAGAAGTCTAACTCAAAAAGAGTAGAATGGTGGCCACTGGGGGCTGAAAGGTGTAGGAATAAGGAGATGTTGGTCAAAGGGTACAAAGTTTCCATTATAAGATGAATAAATTCTGGGGATGTAATATACAACATGGTGACGATAGTTAGTAATACTTTATTATATACTTGAAATTTGCTAAGACAGTAGATCTTAAGTGCCCTCCTAACACACAAAAATTGTAACTAAGTGAGGTGATGGATATGTTCATTAACGTGATTGTGGTCATTTCACAATGTATACGTATCTCAAATCATCACTCTATATGCCTTAAATATATGCAAATTTCTTTGTCAATAAAGCTAGGAAAAGCCACTGAATACCTTTTTATATTTTGAAATTACAGCCTCTGTCCCATTAAACACCCCACAGTTCTTTCCCCATCGGCATCAAAAAATCACATTTGGCCACTCACATACAAGATCACGTCCCTTAAAGCAATACATTTTGGCAATAAGCATCAGAGAACCATGATGTAAAATTTTATATTCCCATAAATAGCAACTTCTCCCAACAGTCATGTGTGTGTGGGGTTTTAACCACTAAGTATCCCAAAAGATCCTGCTCTGTAAGCGCTCTCGAAAAATAGGCCTTGGGTGAGAGCCAAAAAGAGCGGTTTCCTTATTAGCTGTCTGCTTTAAACATAATGTAGATTTTATACTTCCCCTCATCTCTCCTGTAGACTCCGATAAATAAAGTCCATGTTAATCTGCCACTCAGTAGCCTCAGGTCTGGCAAAATCTGATAAGAAGACAAGACTGATTCTTGGGATAAATTTAATTTTAAAGGTTGGGATTGTGTCTGGGCACTAGTTACCCTTCAGCCTGCTAACCTGCCCTGGAGCCCAGGCATCCTGAAAGCAGCTGTGTTTGCAGCAACACATCACCAAGGGGCTGCTTTATTCCACTCAAGGTGGTTATCAACTCTTACACACCCACATGACCTTCCTAAATGAAACACATACTGGAAGAAAAACAAACATGCCCCGTATTTTTTTTTTTCTTTTTAGTGTACTGAAGAGAAAAAGCAGCAGCACGTGGCTCTCTCAGTAAAATGATTATAGATCATTTTACTGAGACAACAAACCTTGCCTGACAACCATCCCACCAAGGTGTGAACATGGGACTTCAAGGGACTGAAGGCTTGGCCAGAGGGCCATGGTGGTGCTCCTCTGCCTTATGGTGTTACCATGAGTCGGCCTGGTGTTACTGTCGCCAGCCACAGCCCCCAGAGATCACGGGGAGTGAATGCCACACAGCCAGCTGCTACAGGCTTGGCTCTCAACGGCCTACATCCAAACAGGGACTTGGTGAGTCTGCCAAAGTATGTATATAGGTTCCCTACAAAATCCAGGAAAACAAGCTGAGATCCTGCAGGCTCATAAGGATGTTAGTATGGAAGAAAGGGAAATTTGTAGACAAATGTGATTCAAGTATTTTAAACACTATAACTAAAATTCTGCTATACTTATTTGTAGTGGTAAAATCTCATTAGATAGAAACCTCTGGCTAAGGAAAGGAGTCCCTTCTTCTATAAGGTAAAAAAAAAAAAAAAAGGCCCCATTAATTTTCTATCCTAATACCGATGGGAGAGGTCCCCACTATGGAAAGCTGAGATTAATGGACTCTATCACCAAAACAGTTTTCCAACTGCTCAGATGCCTTGTCACTAGGGTGATTCAACACAGTGTTCACTGTGTTCTTCCCTGTGTGTCAGGAGGCACCGGGGCACCCTCAGTTCCAGCCGAGGGAGGCAAGAATATGCCAACCAGGCTCAAAATGACCAAGTACCCTGCTGCTAAAAGACCGGGTCAAATACCTTGGAAAAAATGTTTATACTCCAGTTTATGGGCACTAGCTAGCTGTCCTTCCTCCCTGGGGACTCCGAGGGACCCGATGTGTCTCTGCAGGCTGGGCTCCATCCAGTTGTCCCTGAAAAGCCAAAACCATCCATGCTGGGGAACTGGGGTAGCTGGGCCTGCCCAATGGAAAGCCCAAGGTATCTGGGCAGGAAGCCCACCCCGCCCCCCAAACCCGGCTCTGGAATAAGTAAAAAGCTAACAGGGAAGATCACAGTGTCAGGGAAGGCAATGGAGTCTGTTAAAAGCACATTGGCCTAACTTGGAAATCGGTGATTTTGTTTTGGCCAAGAAATGTCAGGGATAATCCTAAGCATATTCCTTTGGTCTCTCTGGTATGCAATTTCTGTTCACAAGACAGGTGCAGAAGCTTTCTAGATTCCTTTGAAAGGATGGGAAGGATAAAGAGTAGGGATATGAAAGAGCTTTGAAAACAAACATTTTATGGGAAATAGTTGGGAAGCACAGTAAGAAAAAGAGTCTAAGGAAACCAGCTCTTAGTCTTTGCGTCTCAGCCGTCTTAGCAGCGAGACGGGGAAGCTCCATCACCTCTTCAAATTCTCCTAGCCTCTGCTTCTTTGACCTGTGTGGTCTGCAGCTGTCGGCCTTCTTCTTATAACTTGATTACAACTTTGCTTTTGGCTGACCGCATGGCCAGCCTCAGGTGGTAAATCAAGACCAGTCTAAGTTGTTCCCAACAATCCTGGTTCCTACTTTCACTGCCTCCTCATGACTCTTGAAGTACTTTGTCTTTCCTGATGAAAAGGGCAAGACCGGTTTAGTTGGTACTGCCCTTCTGCCTTTTGTCCTTCTGCCTTCCGTCTGGGGTGGGGGTGTGCTGACTACGGCTGCAAGAACCATTTTGTAGTACAAAAAGCCAAATATAATGGAAGTTCAGCAGCATCCTAGACGTCCCAGACTGGCTATTATAGGAGGAAAATAAGCCCCATCTTGTTTACACCATAGTTAGGCTTTCCATTACTCACAGCTGAATGCATTCGTCACTTACATACTACTAAAGCCAATTTTTTCTTTTTTTTTTTTAAAGATTTTATTTATTTATTTGAGAGAGAGGTAGAGAGAGCACAAGCGAGGGTGGGGAGAGGGAGAAGCAGGCTCCCCACTGAGCAGGGAGCCCAAAGCAGAGCTTGATCCCAGAAACCAGGATCACAACCTGAGAAGAAGGCAGACACGTAACCAGCTGACCACACAGACACCCCCTAAAGCCAATTTCTAAGAAAAAGCCAATATTCAAGTAATCACGTGTGCCTTCTGCCTCAATACGTTTCCCAAAGGTGAAAGGGAAATGAAGGGATAGACAGGAACAACAGTGATTCCTATTTGACATATCTAGGTGGCGGTATTCAGCAAATACCCATTGAAGACATAGATTATATTAGCTAAAAGAACAACTTTCAAGTCAAACCTATACTTGAACCTCTGTCAATCCTGTATTTGCTGTGAGAAATCATGGCAATGATTTTATCATTCTAGCCTCAGTTTTCTTATTCAAATATAAGTGATTTTCGTACCTATCATACTTATTGCAAAATTTAATAAGATAATGTATAAGGTCACGCACAATTCCTGGCAGAGACTGATGCCTCACACTTGGTCTCCTTCAATACTGCGGGGAGGCACGTTACACTGCGGGGCTGGGAATAAGGATGACAGAGTTTAGAGTCTAGCTGCAGGGAAGCGTATGAGCAAATCAGTTATTTGTGGCAGAAGAGGAAGGCTACAACATGCCCCAGTGTGCCCAGGGTGTGGGAGAGGGTGCCAAAGCCCCAGCTCCAGGCCCCCAGACCTTGTAAATGACACAGAAGTAAATATCCAGTACTACTGCCCCAGAGTTACCAAATACTTAGAGTTTCCTTACCCTTATCACATAGAAGAAATTAAAAGGTCAGCAAAACGGTCAAAATGCAGCCAGATAACAGGAAAGGGACTCCACCTAGAGATCTCCTGGGCTGCCACATTCACCTGAATTCCCTCCCCTGGACCCTGGGGTCACATGGATTTCTTTAAAGTAGGTGTATCGGGAGAACACTTTCAGCTGCGAGTGACCCAAAATCAACTCCCTAAGCAGCTTAAACATGGAGGCAGCTTGGCCCCAATTCTAGGTGATCCAGTGCTCCGATGACACAGCCAAGAACCCAGGTTCTTTCCATCGTTCTGGTGATCTGCCCTTTAAGTGTCAGCTTTACCCACCCCCCACCCCACTGCCCTCACCTCCGTCCACCCTCCACGGGTTCCCCTCAAGGCTGCAAAGCAAGCTGTGGCCACTGCAAGCATCACTGGAAGATGAGAAGACCCAGGGAAGAAAGAACTTCCCCTTCACGAGTCAGAGAAAGCATCCCTCTCTCATTCCATTTTTTTTTTTTTTAAAAAAAGATGTTATTTATTTATTTGACAGAGAGAGATCACAAGTAAGCAGAGAGGAGGAAGCAGGCTCCCCACTGAGCAGAGAACCCGATGTGGGGCTCGATCCCAGGACCCTGAGATCATGACCTGAGCCGAAGGCAGAGGCTTTTTTTTTTCCCCTAGTGGGTTAACACTGAGCCACCCAGGTGCCCCTTGCATTCCATTCTAATACCCCTGCCACGGGGCACAGCCATGGCCAGACAGGACAGTCACACCTGTGATGGGGCAGGTTCCTCTGAAGCACAGGATGGACAATAAAAGCAGATCGTGACACTCAGGTTCTTCTGGTTAAGGTAGGGGGTGACTGGATGTTGGGTAAGCATCAGAGGTCTCTGTTCTGGGGGAGAATGATGGAAGGTGCAGAGAATTTACACATGCTGACAATTACCTCCTAACTAGGAAAACCCCTGCATGTCTTCTGGTTCAAAACCAAACCAAACCATTGCCTTTAGGTACGTACAGGGTGCAGTTCTACTGGAAATTTGGGTCCTCCCCCTGCCGCCGTAATTCCATCAACAGCCAGCCTCATCATGGATTGCTACAAGAGGCCAGCTCAAAGACACTGCTTGAGTACAGAAGCAAAAGTGGAAGAGGAGGGGTCCCTGGGTGGCTCAATGGGTTGAAGTCTCTGTCTTCAGCTCAGGTCATGATCCCAGGGTCCGGGATCAAGCCCCACATTGGGCTCTCTGCTGAGCAGGGAGCCTGCTTCCGCCTCTCACTCTGCGCTTCTCGACCTACTTGTGATCTCTGTCAAATAAATAAATAAAATCTTTTAAAAAAAAAGTGGAAGAGGAAGACAGAGTGCCATTAGATTTCACTTTCCTTATTTCAGATGCTAGAATTTATGGAACAACCCTTGAAACTGCCACAGCGAAGTTTCACTGATGGCACCTGCTCGGGCTCATTTGTCTCTAGTTCCCAAGCACCAGTTAGGCCTCTCTGGGTTCTCAGGGATCAGAAATAACACTGCTTTAATTCCTACTCTTATCTACTCCTTTGTACCTGAAATCTGTTCTTCTATCTAAAATCACACTTTGAAACTCAGCGCTGAAGGTAGGGGGAGAAACAGAACCAAAGAACTTGAATCTTGCTGCAAACTGCCGAAACACCATGAGCCTGTTTTATCAGGTGGTGTTTCGCTTATGATTTCATGTACATTCTGCAAAGCACCATCTTAATTAAAATCTTAAGTGATCTTCACGAGACCCCAGTAAGTATTATTTGCAGTGCTGTTCCAGGGCAATTTCCATAACTCCAGGGGATAACGCGGCCCAGGTGACAGCTCCACAGCCCTGGGTGGCACAGAATAGGCTCACCTCCTTACAGAGCATTATAACATGATTGCTGTGCAGGCCTAAAGCTTGGATCCCAAGGACAGGGGCTGGAAAAGGCAGGCTTGGAAAGGGCAGGGTTGGGAGAAGCTCCTATTCTCAGGTAAGAGGAAGCATTGGTGGCTTTTAAAAAAAATTAATTAATTAATTATTTGAGAGGAGAGAGAGAGAGAGCATGCAAGCAGGGGGAGGGGCAGAAGGAAAGGGAGATGCAGAGGTAGAGAATCTCAGGCAGACTCCCCACTCAGCATAGAGCCTGATGCTGGGCTTGACCCCACAACACCGGAGCCGAAACCAAGACTCTGATGCTCAACCAACTGAGCCACCCAGGTATACCCGGTTAGTGAATCTTAAGAAGGAAGGACTCAAGGATTCAAGATCCTGACATCTAAAATGGGGAAGAGGGGTGCCAGTGGCTCAGTCTGTTAAGCATCTGACTCTTGGTTTTGGCTCAGGTCATGATCTCAGAGTCCAGAGATCAAGACCCCTGTCAGGCTGTGCGCTCAGCAGGGGTCCGCTTGAAGATTCTCGATTCCTCTGCCTCACCCCCCCGTATGCACTCTCTCATCCACCTTCTCGCTCTAATAAATAAATAAATCTTTAAAAAATGTAAATAAATAAAACGGGGAAGACATGGTTCTCAAAGGGGAACCTAGATGCCTAAGACCCTTTCAGAGGGTCCACGAACTCAAAATTATTTTCGGTCTCAATCTCTCAGGAGTACATGGTGGACTCTGTGAAGAAAGAAAATTATCTGAACAGGTGATTAAGATTCCTTTCCCATTTTAAACTGCTTATCTGTATGAGGCAGGATTTTCTTTATCTCCTTCAACCAGAGCAACATATTGGAACAGATTGAATGCAGAAGCCAAGCTGAGATTCCAGCTGTTTTCCTTCTACACTGCCACATAGGAAGGATTTGCAAAAAAATGTAAAATTCTTCTTGCCAAATTTTCTTAAAGTAGTTACTTCTCATAAAAAAAAGTCATTTATATTAACATGTAATGGGTTTCTTGTTACTTTTAATGAATTAATAAATATTTTTTAACTTTCTGTTTTAACTTCTAGTGTGGTAAATACTGATAGATACAATCCAATATTTTTCCTAAAAAGCCCTTTGGGGTCCTCAATAACTTTCAAAAGTGTAATGGGTTTTAAGACCAAAAAGTCTGAGAATGGCTGCACTGATGTGACAGATGAACTTTCCCAAAAAGTGGTACATGAGCACATGATGGGATATTACTCGGCTGTGAAAAAGAAGGAAATCCTGCCTTTGACAGCAACATGGATGAGCCTTGAGAACACTGTGCTAAGTGAAATAAGTCAGAGGAAGACAAATACTGTATGATATTCCTTAAAAGTTCTCATTACACACGCACACAAAATGGCAGCTATGTAAGGGGATGGGCATTAAGTACCCTTATGTGGTAATCACTTTACAACGTAAACATATACCAAATCATCCCGTTGTACACCTTGAACTTCCACAATGTTATGTCAATTCCATCTCAATAAAGCTGGAAACAATATATGCCTGTAACGTGGAGGGACCTGAGACAAGGCCTATGGGCTAGAGGCTGCTCTCCTGCTCAAATGCTGAGAAGAGAGAAGAAAGGAGGAGGTAAATCTTTGTTTCTTTGCCTGCAGGGGAGGGAGCCTGCAAGCACGCTGAGCCCTTCTTTGGGGAGACAGAGTCTGTCTCTGTGGTCTGGAACAACGTCTCTCTAGATCTGTTCTTCTCTGCATCTACTGGTTGGTCAATGATTGCATGGGGGAAAGAGAGGCACCATACCACCTTTCACTGTCCATCTTCAGTTACAGAAGCTGACAGGCAAAATGACCAGCTCAGAGTCCTGACAGTTATACACGGAAGAACAAGGACTTGGACGCAGGACTTATTATAGCGTTCCCTGTTTCCTTTCTCCTCATGTGGCATGCTCTCAGAGGGGAGATGGTCTGTGTTTTACTCTCAGCACACAAAATATGGCCTGTTTGGCTGACTCCGAGCCCAGGATGCTGGTCCCCACCTGCCACTGCCTCTCCCACCACAGCCCAGACCCCCTCACACTGTCTTCCTACTACTGATCACAGCTCCAGATGCTCCCCGCATTCAAGACAGAGCTGCAAGGCACCATCACAAGCAAATATTTATGAAGGTGTCCACTGTACTGGGTTCTTGGGTGTACACACCTTAAACTAACACTTTCTTTCTTAATCAAATATCCTCTTGACTATAAAATGACAGCTATATTTTTACTATGCCTGAGACACATGAGCAATGTCATGTTCGTGGCCCCGTCTTCCATGTCCAGCTATATTTCGGAGTGGGGGTTAAAATCCCATGGGGCAAATACCATCACCCTCCCCAGGTCAACCCAGGGGAACACAACGCACGCTGTGTTCAGCCTGTCTCTGCCAACCACAGCTGGACTTCTTCTCTACCAACAGACTCTGAAATAAACATACAAAACCCCTTTTGTCTTTGAAAGATTTTTCTCCCAGCTGATACAGAAAAACAAAACAAGGTTCACAAAATAAAACAAGCAATGGGGAAGTTACAATTTCAGAGACAAAGAGAGAAAAAAAAATCTTTAAAATACAACAGTATTCTCTGGACCTCATTAAATTAAAAATTAGCCCAGGTCGTCTTCCCCCCAGAATGTGATCTAGACTGGATGTGTTTCTTTTTCTTTTCTTTTTTTTTTTTTTTTTGAGATTTTATTTATTTATTTGACAGAGATCACAAGTAGGCAGAGAAGCAGGCAGAGAAAGAGGGGGAAGCAGGCTCCCTGCTGAGCAGAGATTCAGGGCTTGATCCCAGGACCCTGGGATCATGACCTGAGCTGAAGGCAGAGGCTTTAACCCATGAGCCACCCAGGCACCCCTAGGCTGGATGTGTTTCTTTAGCGTAGTCTGACCCTGTAAAAATTAGGCCTGTGCTAACCCTCCTCGCAGAAGTCCTGCAGGCTCGCTCATTGTGACCCTCCCACGTCGGCTGCTGCTAACCCTCTTCCTTACTCAAGTGAGCAGAAACTCAGAGAGGTAAGGGTTGGTTAATTTCATAATGACTCGGGCCTCCCTAGTGGGTGCTCAACACCAGTTTCAGACCAGAGTCCTTTATCTTAAGGTCTCCTTCTGCCTGACAAAGAGGAAAAGTCAGTTTAGGTCCTTTCCTGGCAAAGTTCTGTATACGCACAGATCTCAACAGCTTCGATAATTCACAGCTCTTCCGTCAGCCTGAATATACGACACCCCCTCTTTTAAGAGCTCTGGCTCCTTGGAAGTCGCATTTAAAGTTGTTTCAGTGACAGGTGATCTTAACCCTACTCCTGCGTTCGTTAGCTGCTCTCTGAATGGGCAGTGGCTAAATACAGATTTCCCAAGTGCTCTTCTCAACACTGGTGCTTCATCAAATAATCTGCTGCATGAAATGTAGTTTTCTGTATCTCGGCTTTTCACAGAAGCTATGAAGAAGAAATAATAGACCTCTGTGATGAATCCGTACTGGTGAGGGGAACACCCCATAGTAAGACAGTAAACTCTGGAGGTGAGCAGTTCTGATGCTGCCCCAGGCTGGCTTGAGCAGTGTGGCTACGCACAAGGTCTCTCTATACCTGAGTTGTTCCCCTCCCTCAAGGAAGGGCTGTCACCGTGGCGACCAGTGTGCACGGTGCCTAGGAGAGGCCCTGTCACATAAGAAAGGTTTTCAAAATGTCAACTTGTGTTCTTAATTGTCCCAAAATCAGTTGAGAAAATATGAATTAGAAGGCTATTGAGCATGCTAGAAGGCACCACATTAACAGAGTACCGGACTACAGAGGAGGTAAAGGAGATCTCCTGTGTCAAGTTTACTGAACTTCACTTGAAAAAGACACACCGGGGTATTATTGTATAAGTACACAATCATACTGCTTTATAAACAGTTCAACGACACAGAAATATGCAGTAGAATGAAAACAGAAAAAAATATAAAATATTTAAATGAAGATGTCCAAAGAAACTAAATGATTTTAGTCTTTGCACCACACCTTCCCCAGTAGTGGAAAAAAAGTCCTACAGGGTGAACAAGAGAGATACAAACAACTCACTGAACCATTCCCATCACGGAATCAATAAGCTCCAGTCCTTACCCATCTTCTGGAATCCACTGTGACAACCCATCAATAGAAACAATTTCTCAGAGGTATACTCTGAAATAAAGTAGGAAATTGGGACCTAAATTGCCTGTAAGGCACAGTTTAATTATAGAAACCAAACATAGAATAAAAAGCCTACCTTCCTTCCATTTAAAAATAATAAAGAGGCTCAAGAAAGAAGATTCATGATGGGATTGTTATATTTTTTTCAAAATGGGGTTTTACGTTTCCTTCCAATACTTCCCTTTAGAACCAAGGGCTATAAAATAAAGATATCAACCACTTGTCATAAAGGAATGATGCGTGGCTGGCTACTCTTGAACATTAATATCTTGCTCACATCCCAAAATGTCAATCAAGCCCAATATCCCCTACAACCTAGCTGGGTGGGTTATGCACTTATTTAATTGACTGATCATTTAAAAGTGCTTTTAGGTCAGGGGCTATTAACAAGGAGAAGCTTTATAATTGAGAGCTAATTGTAGGTCTTCCTTATCAAAGGGAATAGAACAACGAAACCATTAGGATCGGCCTACAGGCTGGCAGATAACCCACAGAAGAAGCTGTTTGTAAGTTAGGACATCGTATAGTATTGTTACTTGTGCTGTGTTCCCAGGTGACAGGAATACTCTTTGTCTTCCCTAGCGGCAGGAAAAGGAAAAAGAGAAATTAGATCTTTGGGGCACCTTGATTGCGAACATGGATTTCAGCATCCCTACTGCTAACGGCTTCTCCACATGTCACGTTCCTCTTGCGAGTGGGTTTTTGTGGCCAACACAGAGATATCATTCTGCTCACCTGTTTAGGGCAAGCCTGATCACAGGAAGATGGAACATCAGCTCAACTCCAGGGCAAGTCCTTGTTCACTTAAAAGGTCTCCATCTACCTCCACCAAGGTTGACAGAGTCTCCCTCCTTCCTTTCATGACTCGCTGAGATAAAGAATTCTCTTTAACTGAAAATGAGCCAGTCTTAGACTAACCGAAGGGTCTTAAACATATTATTATTATCATCATCATCATCTTCCTATTGCAGAACCAGCAAAAGATCAACAGAGCCAAAACTGACTTATATTTGCCTGCTTCTGCTAAGGGAGGTCAGCTGTACTAGGGAAGAAAAGCAGAAGCCAGAAAGAGATAAGACCTCAAGATGAGCTTAAATCCACGAGAAGCACAGATGCTTGCAATTCACCTGCAAGAAAGTGGAAGCCTCGTTAGAACACCTGTCTGGCACTTCTGCTAACAGCCGCCATTCAGTTAGCACAGCTGAAGACAGGACCTGGGAAATCTACATGAGCATCCCTTGCTTCCTCCTTTGGATGACGAGCTAGCAAGGGGAACCCAAAACTCCTCCATGATACAAGAAAGACAAAAACAACGCTGAGACTAAAACTGTCTGCCAAAAACCACGACGGAGGTATTTGCTATTCTCGTCCATATTAAATCAGTCTTTCCCAGTTGATGTGACTGTTTATTTCAATTAAAAAATAAACAAATATTTTGCACATCCTGTTGAAGTGGCTCCAGGATTCAAAGCATAGAATGGAAATACTAAAACAGATAAAAGCAGCAGAAAAAGCCATTAAAATAAAACCATACTGGGGTGCCTGGGTGGCTCAGTCATTAAGCATCTGCCTTCGGCTCAGGTCATGGTCCTGGGTCCTGGGATCAAGCCCCCTCATCAGGCTCCCTGCTCAGCAGGGAGTCTGCTTCTCCCTCTCCCACTCCCCCTGCTTGTGTTCCCTCTCTCGCTGTGTCTCTCTCTGTCAAATAAATAAATAAAATCTTAAAAAAAAAAAACATACAAAGAGTGGGAAGATACTGTGGAAGGTTCTCTCAAAGCATAAATGCTGATGAATGTGGAAAGATCAGTTGTTTCCCCCAATCAAGATAGGGATGCATGTGCCAGCATCTGAGCTGAAAAAAGGATGTGGACCAGGCAGGCAAAATGAAGCAGAAGGCTGGGCAGGGGCTCCAGCCAGGGTGGGGATGGGAGTGGTGTGGGGGACACAGACAAGGACAAATGGGGGAAAGTGCTGTTAGAGCCTTTCTGGGAAGAGCAACTGGCAGGAGAAAGGCAATTAGGCTGAGGTTGGCTCTGAACAATCACAGAGAAGGTGAGCGAAAGGCGGCGGGGCCGTGGCCGGAGTCATGTCTGGGATTGTTCCCAGAGGGGCACTGAGAAATGCCAACAAGAGGTTCACTGCCAATGGCTGCCTTTTAACAGCTCGAGGATTCCCTTGACATTTTTATCTCATCTATATCACTCTTGTGGTAAATAACCTGGGCTAAGAGAAGGGGCAAATCTGGGGGTGAGCGTTCTTTAAAACAGAAATACTCCCAAGTGGAATTCATGTTGGGAGTATGGGAGGGGAGGTAGCTTGCCTCTTCCAGGTGGGCCAATGAGAGCTCGAATCCTTGCACAGACAATGTCCTATGGCACAGAACATTAATCAGGGTCCTAATAAGTACCACCAACTCCTAACCCCTGATCCAATACACATTAGGCTAGTCAGGGCTTTGGTTGAGGAGAGAGTGAGGAATTTAAGACTATACTAAGTGAGATCAATGGATTGGGTGTTGGGCTTCTGGTCCTAGTCTCTGGGACCTCCCCTTTCAGTCAATGAGATGTGACAAGTCCTATTGCTAAAGCTGAGATTCCATTCTGGCATGGATTCTTCCAAATACTATGTGTCCTAAGAATCTAGGGGATGAGGCGCAGGCTCCCTGGGATACGCAGTGCAGTTCGGAGAAGAGTTTCATCCTGCAAACTTATACAGAGCAAACTTATACAGAGGAAAAGATGAATAATTTGGGCGCCTTTGGCTCAGGTCATGATCCCAGGGTCCCAGGATCGAGTGCTGCATTGGGCTCCCTGCTCACCCTCTACCCTTCCCCCCACTTGTGATCTCTCACTCTCCTCTCTTGAATAAATAAAATCCTTAAAAAGATGACTAATTTATATATATGAACTTCTTGAGGATAGGGTTTCAGAACAGAACCCCTAGATATCTAACTGCCGACCTGGATGGATAAGCGCCATGAGAAATTTACCCAGAATGTAGTGAGGGCGCAGAGGAGAGAAGGATCTCGTCTAGCAAACACAGCTCATTCTTCAAGGATAAGTAGTGGGAAAGGCCGCATGTATATGAAACACCCAGTGGGCAATCTTGATGAAAAGAGCAGCTCAGAAAAATACTTCCTGTTTAAGGGAATTTGGGATTGGTAACCAAACACCACAGAGCAGCCGTTTGGGTCTAAGCTTTGGCATGAGGAAGGAAGAGAATTTGTAACAGCATGCTTTATTTCAACTTGAGTTGGGCCCAGGAGGAAGGAGGAATGGGGGCTGGGAAATGCCTTAACTAAAACACTAGTACATGTGGGGCAGCATATCCTGGAAGTGGGGGTCTTATTAATCACGGCCTTCACCGTGGGAAAGAGCTTTTTTCCTGATGGTGCATGCGACTGAGGTTCCACTCAAAGCAGGGCAGAAACCAAGGTCCTTCATAAGAAACAGTCCGTGGAATCTGAAGGGGGCAGAAAAAGCTTGACTTGAACATGGTGGCCCCAGCAGCCATGAGAACTTTCTGAGAGCACTGGGAGTGCAGGGCTAGAACTCTGGTGAGATGACTGAGGCACTGGCCTTGGGTACAAAATTTTAGGGAGCATTAAAAAACTCAGTCAGCTAGATAAACAATATTTTAATGCCACATTTTTTTAAATTCAGTATAGTTAACAGTGTTATATTAGTTTCAAGTGTACAATACGGTGATTCAACAATTCTATACACCACTCAGTGCTCATCATGATAAGTGCACTCTTAATCCCCTTCACCTATTTTATCCATTCCCCCACCTCCCCTCTGGTAACCATCAGTTTGTTATCTGTAGTTAAGGGTCTGGTTTTTTTGTTTTGTCTCTTTTCTTTTTGCTCATTTGTTTAATTTCTTAAATTCCACATGAGTACAATCATTAGTATTTGTCTTTCTCTGACTTATGTTGCTTAGCATTATACCATCTAGATCTGCCCATGTTGTTGCAAATGCCAAATTTTCATTCATTTTTATGGCTGAGTAATATCCCACTGTATACATATATATCACATCTTCTTTATCCAGTCATCTACTGATGGACACTTGGGTGCTTCCATAATGACTATTGTAAATAATGCTGTGATAAATTGAATAATTTAATTGCTGTGATAAACTTGAATTAGTGTTTTCATATTCTTTGTGTAAATACCCAGTAGTGGAATTACTGGATCATATGTTAATTCTACTTAATTTTTTGAGGAGCCTCCATTCTATTTTCTACAGTGGCTGCCCCCGTTTGCATTCCTACCAATAGTGCACAAAGGTTTCTTTTTCTCCACATCCTCACCAACACTTGCCTCTTGTGTCTTTGATTTCAGCCATTCTGACAGTTGTGAGGTGTTTTAATGCCACACTTCAAAAACTCAAAATGAATGCCAAATTCCATGATGAACGAAATACCAAACCCTGTACTTGCATGACTCCGCCTCACTCACCCACCAGGTCCCAGTCGAAGGGAAGTGAACCTCTTGGAAATCTGACAGGAAAGCCAGAGTAGAAAATTCAGAGAGCCAGGCAGCTCAACTATGGCAGCAAACTGGTGGTGGCTTAAGGTCTCTGGGCCTTCACATGGGGTGAAAAGCATCCTTCTTGCAGATTTATGTAGAGCTATGTGAGGATATCGAGATCCACAGTCACTGGAATTTGGATTTTCAAAGCCACTGGAGAATGCAGCAGGCAAACCATTCTTGCCCAGATGCCAGCAGAGAGTCACTGCAAAACTCCATTAGACAGGGAAGACTATTTTTGGGGAATGTGCCAGCAGGTCAAAAATGATCTAGAAGAGGTGGTGACTACATACAACAAGAGTACTGAAAGGCCCACGGAAGAGCCCTTTTCTTTTTCACAATTAGGGTTGGATATAATATAAACTCTTCAACATTTCTGAGGGAAAGATGATCAGACAGAACCAGGTATCATCATAACCAAGCCATCACAAGGACAGTGGGGCATGGAGGGGGATGCTGATGAACCAACTTGCAGGAAGCCAAACATTCCAGAAGTTGTGGTTAAGCCCAGGTGGACTTAAGCCAGGTGTTTCCTGCCAAGCAAGGCTGGTGACAGCTTCACAAAACACAGACATCAGCCCTGAATATTCATAACAAAAACCTCCACAGCCCCGAAGATTCCAGAAGTGACCAGGTTATTTTGATTCTATCATTTGATCCCCAAACCACACAGGAAAAGAAAGGAGGTAGAGAGGGCAACAGGATAAAGTAGAAAAAAATGTCTGAGAACAGAAAACATTTCCCATTAACTACTGATATTTCTTGACCAGTAGCTTCCCAGTCTTATCATCACTTGGTTGAAAACCCAGTGGCTAATAACAAACGAAGTCAACGATGCTTTGTGTTCACTTGACTAGGTCAGAGATAGTTCACCAAGTCTAAGGGAACACCCTTAATTGCCTTCTGCTTGTAAAACAAGTAGAATACGGAAATGGTGACCCCAGTCAAAGGAAGAGCCTGAGCTATTGATGACCTCCTTTTTGAGTCTAAGGACACTTCAACAGCCCACTCGTTCACAGGTTTTCAACCCTGTGAAGACATGGAAGGACTGAAGATTAAGAAGAAGAAGGAAAAGAGAAGCAAAGGTCATGAGGGGACAGGCTCTTCATGGAGGAAGGTAAGGATCCTTAAACTCACTGCCAAGCTCAAAAGCAAGACTTAGGGTACGAAAGACAGAATGACTTTCACATTACTACCTACTAACAAATTCAGAAATATTCCACAGGACAGGATGCCCAGGCCTTCCTCCATCACTGACACAGGCTTCCACCGGCACTCTGCGTGAATCCCTACCCCTGTTGCTACAGAAGCTTACTTACCAACCATGAGAGCAGACGTCTACTCACTGAGAGCCTGGGGTGGAAGAGGCAATGCCTCCGACCACTCCTTATATTCACCTAAAATGTTTTACCATGGGGTTCTCCCCTGCAATGCTCTACGCATGACTGAGTCCAGTCACTGGAGTGACAAAAGTTATTCATGTGACATCTGGACAATTTTAGTTTGGAGAAGAAGTCCACAGAGCAATCAACAGTAAAAGAAAAACAGAAGATAATGCAACCACACGTCTCTCAAGGTTTCAGTTTTCTTCTGATCTGAGCTATCATTACTAATGCACACAACTGAGCAAAACAGTATGAGTAATTATTTATCAGAATGTTAATATAGTTAACGTAAGAAGCAATCAGTTGGTGGCAAAAGAAAACTGAAGAAAAACAGCATAGCAAACGTATCTGAGATTTGAATTATTTATTCCCTATTGCCCTTTCTGAAACAACATAATATCTGTAAATAATCACTTCACAGCTATTATCAGAAATGGAAATGGAAACTGAATACAACATCAGGAGAACGCAAGACATAATTAATCTGGTTTCTTTCTCATGTGCTAAATAGAAGTGTTAATAATTAAAAATTATTAAATGAAGAAAAATAATTAAAATATAATTGAAGAAAAATAGTTAATATATCCAAATTCTTTCTTGGGTATACATATTTACAGTGACTAGATCTTTTTTATTTTTATTTTTGTTTTTAATTTTTTTTTTTTAGCAGGTACTCAAACAATAGAAAGATGCTCTGTTAAACGCAGTGACTGGACAGAGTTAAGTACTCTCTGGGTTTCAAAGTGCCTGGCAGTGGAATCAAAGGATTAAAGCAAAAATAACTTGACAACAAAGAGACAAAAGCCCATTACAGCATAACTAATTGTATCACTTCTCTTACGATAAAGGGAAATAGTAAATCAGACAAATATTGATTCAAGAGCTCTTTTTCTGTTCTAATTATGGCTTCTTCCCATACCCTAAAAGAGGCTTGAAAACTATTATGACTCATGGTTAAACTGAAACCCCCTTATATGTATACAATTCTATCATAAACACATAGTGGCCAGCACAAAACACGGTTTTCCAGTTCTGCGTGCCTTTATCCTCCTCCTTCCGAATATAAAACCTTTAAGAGCAATGCTCACATCTGCTTTGTCTCATACATAGGGTTTAGTTCTCAGCACAAAGATGTTTGATAGACCTCGCTGCACACTGAGAACACAATACACATACACAGGATGACCTCAGCAGCTCTTTCTCGTTAGGATAAACACTTCGATTTATCTGCTAACAGTGGTGAAGATATGAAAAGACACCGATATATATTTGTCCACAGCTCCTGATCTGGCATCCTTCCCAACAATTTGGTGACAACCCCCCCCCCCGCCCCCGCCCTTCTCTGGGTTGTACAAGATGGCAAGCTGGCTCTGGGGAAATCTCAAGGCCATGGGTGAAAGGAAAGCTAAATGGCATGGCTAAATGCTGACCAACCACGTTTAGGTCCCATTAACATGGCATATTCTTTAGCTCTCTTTCCACGCCCCCGACACACATAACAAGAGTTGGAAAATACCAGTTGTCTTTTTTTTTTTTTTTTTAATTTGTCAGAGAGAGAGGGAGAGAGAGAGAGCGAGCACAGGCAGACAGAGTGGCAGGCAGAGGCAGAGAGAGAAGCAGGCTCCTCGCCGAGCAAGGAGCCTGATGTGGGACTCGATCCCAGGACGCTGGGATCATGACTTGAGCCGAAGGCAGCCGCTTAACCAACCGAGCCACCCAGGTGTCCCACCAATTGTCTTTTGATGAATGTTCTTAACCAGCAGGCCAGGAAGCTTCTCCAGTGTCATTGCTGCCTTCTCAACCCTAACATTATAGGCAGAACTTTCATCACAGACCCAGAACCACAAGAAGCCCAGCTGCCAGGTTCAACAACCCTCTGGATCAGGAACTCGCCTTTAAGGCACTGTTAACCAAAATTTTTTTGCTCAAACAGCCACTAAGAAAAAGTTAAGGTTCTGTTTTTCATGTATTTTAAATTGGCATTTACATTTCTTCATCATAATTTTAATTAATGGAAAAGGTTACGATTCTGGCATATTGAAAGTACTACAATTTTTTATTAAAACATATCAGGTCTTTAAATGTATCTAGTGAAATCTAAATACCACAACAGTTTGAAAACCACCTTCATCCAACAAAAAAGTTTATGAGCAAACTCTTCTTTAACAGTAAAAAATGCGGGCACCTGAGTGGCTCAGTGGGTTAAGCCACTGCCTTCAGCTCAGGTCATGATCTCAGGGTCCTGGGATCAAGTCCTGCAACAGGCTCTCTGCTCAGCAGGGAGCCTGCTTTCCTCTCTCTCTCTCTCTCTCTCTCTCTCTGCCTGCCTCTCCATCTACTTGTGATCTCTCTCTGTCAAATAAATAAATAAAAGATCTTAAACAAAACAAACAAAAAACAAAAAAAAAAAACAGTAAAAAATGCTACATTGGTCTCTTTTCTCCTTGAACTTATATTTCCATTCTATTTCCCCAACTTAATTTTCTCTCAATATAATGTGTTTTAACTCTTGAGAGGCTTTTATTAATCTCCCTATTACATTTCTGTATAACAAAATGGTATAAAGTGATTTTTTTAAATTTCCTATGTCCATACTATTTAAAAGTGTTCACTTCTGGTTCGAGGTGTGATTACTAATGGACCCAACTGATCCAAACAACATTAATGAATATTTATAAGAATTTTAATGTAGTTAACATGGAAAGTATACTTTTACTTTGTCTTTTTTTTTTCTGTTTCATTAGAATGCATTTCTAAAGAAACAGATAAGCCAAGTTTATTTTTCTCCAATCACTTCATATACCTATGGATGGAGTATTCCTTATTGCTATAATAAGGTGGGGATTTAACATCATTTCCACACCTTTTCACTTTTATGGATGTAAGAAGTAGGAAACCTTACTTACATAAAGAAGAGAATGAAGGAGACTTACCATCAAAACATCTTTTTGTCTATTATCTTATAATTAGATTAGGTCTTCCTTCAATTTTGTTGAAAGCCAAGATGTAAAAACTAACTTACAAAAAGATGTGTGGTCTGGCCATTATATTTGGCCTCTTTACCAACACAAACACTAGTATTTTCGTAGTGCTTTGTTGGTGGGTTGAGACTTTTGCACCCCAGGACAACACACCACAGTAAGGTTCAGAATGGGTTGGGTAATAGCTGTGCCTTCCTTGGTCAAGGAGAAGAGGGACTCTAATAGGTAAGATAGAAAAGGAGATGTAGCAAAACCAGTTTTCAGAAAGAGTATCTATAGATGATGGGGGCCAGGAAACCATCTCCCTAAACCATCAACACCTTCATGTCTTGGAAAGTCTTCATGTTCTCCTGTGTGCATGGATACCCCACCTGAAACACGCCTTCCCAACCCCAGGCAAGAGTGTTATTGCCAGGCATTCTGTCCATTTAGCTTTGTACACATAAAAGTACATTTGGTTTGATTAATACATGAATTCCCGTACAATACATCAGCTTGTCACAAATACTATAGGAGAAGCAATAAATTTTTTAAAAACACAGAATCATAATTCTTATTCTTTCTACTTGTAGAGATGGAAAACACCTAATAAATCATAATGTCCTGACAGTATAGAACTTTACTCAACAAAAGACTGTTTAAGTCAATATTTTTAATAATGTCAAAAAAATCTGGAAATCATCCAAATGTTTAATAATAAGAAAATTACTGAATAAATGTTACAGCACCCATATAATGGAAGAATATACAATATTTTAATTTGAAGAACATATATTGACATTAGAAAATGTTCTTCATATTATGTGGCCTGAAAAAATAAGGAAGAAACAAACATAAATAAAATTCATACTAAATTGTAAAAATGTGTATATGTAAGGAAAAGTCTGTTAAGAAAATCTGTTAAACAGTTTTCAGTGGTTATCCTTAGTGATGTAATTATAGGCAACTTTCTTTTTTTTTCTTTTTTTTAAAATTTCATTTCTTTTCAGCGTAACAGAATTCATAGTTTTACACCACACCCAGTGCTCCATGCAATGCGTGCCCTCCATAATACCCACCACCAGGCTCCCCCAACCTCTCACCCGCTGCCCCTTCAAAACCCTCAGGTTGTTTTTCAGAGTCCATAGTCTCTCATGGTTCATTTCCCCCCCCCCCAATTTCCCTCAATTTTCTTACTTGTTTTTTTCAAATGTCTCACACAGGGCATTTCTCTCATGATAAAGGGGAATGGGGAACTGTAAGGAAGGCGGGGAAACAGGCTTACTACCTCTGGCCTGTTGAATATGGCTACAGAGTTTGTGAGAGATGGTGTCCAGCCAAGGGACAGTGGGAGTTTAAATCCATCCCACAGGGTGTAGGACTGCTTCTCCCCAGCAAGGGGTGGGGGCTATTTCCTAGTCTGCAGTAGAAGATCTTGTCCAATGTCTACATTCTCTCTTAGGTTTTGGACATTTTTCTCCCTGACCAATTTTACACTTCCACCTCATTCCTCAGCTGCTTTCTCTGGATTACTGATTTCACTCACTCCACAGATGCCTAGAAATCACTGCAGTCAGGTTCCCATCTTGTTAACCTCATGAACTATCCCAGTTCATGGATTTAAAAGAGAGCGTTCAGTCAACAAGTAAAATGCTATATGCCAGTGAGGTTATCTGGGCCTTCAGGAAGACACAGTGGGCAATTTTTACTGCCACCATATTTTACAACTCCAGTCTCCTTACCTCAGCAAGTGTGGAGGGATCTTGACAATGGTATCCACACCACCCAGGGTTTCTGCAGGAAGAAAATTACAAAGTTAAAAATAAATATGTATAGACTGAGAATCTGCAGATAAATTTCTGTTAGTTTCTTTCTTCCCTGGAAATTCCTATAATTATACACTAGTCAGTTCTCAATTATCTGCATGCAAGTCATTCATACCTAAAAACCCTCTCTTGATAGCTCAAAAGACTTCCTCAGAGCAGTTAAAAAATTAGGATACACTTCCCTACAGAAACACAGAATAAATAACTAAATTTCAACCTGAACCAGAATTCCAATTTAATCTACAACTGGCTAAGATGCTATATTCTTGCAATAAAAAAGAGACAAAGGACAAGGGAAACAAAAGCAAAAATAAACTCTTGGGACTACGTCAAACTAAAAAGTTCTTGTAGAGCAAAGGAAACAATCAGCAAAAACAAAATGTAATCTACTGAAGAGAAAATATTTGCAAATCATATATCTAATAAGGGGTTAATATCTAAAAATATATGAAGAACTTATACAACTCAACACCAAAAAAAAAAAAAAATCCCACTCCAAATAATCCAATTAAAAAAGGGACAGAGGACCTGAATAAGCATTTTTCCAGAGAAGACATCAAGATGGCCAACAGACACATGAAAAGATGCTCAGCATCACCCATCATCAGGAAAATGCAAATCCAAACCACTAGCAGATATTACCTGACACCTGTCAGAATGACTAAAATCAAAAAGATAAGAAATAAGTGTTGGCAAGGATGTGAGAAAAGAGAACCCTCATGCGCTATTGGTGGAAATATAAATTGGTCCAGCCACTGGGGAAAACAGTATGGGTGTTCCTCAAAAAATTAAAAATAGAACTAGTATAGCATCCAATAATTCCACTACTACTGGGTATTTACCTGAAGAAAAAAACCCCAGCAATTCAAAAAGATATAGGGCCCTTATGTTTACTGCAGCATTATTTACAATAGCCAAGAAATGAAAGCAACCTAAGCATCCCTCAATAAATGAGTGGACAAAGAAAATGGGGTGCAATATATGTAATGGAATATTACTCAATCATAAGAAAAAGAACGAAATCTCATCATTTGTGAGAGGGTAGATGGACCCCGAGTACATTATTCTAAGTGAAATAAGATAGAGAAAGACAAATACCATATGCTTTCACTTATACATGGAATCTAAAAAACAAAACAAACAGATAAACAAAAACCAAAAATAGACTCATGAATATTTACAGAGAACAAACTGAAGATTACCAGAGGGGAGAGGCGTGGGGGATGGGTTAAATTGGAGAAGGGGATTAAGAGGTACAAACTTCTAGTAAAATAAATAAGTCACAGGGATGAAGAGTACAGCATAGGGAATATTGTCAATAACATTCTAAGAACTTTGCCTCGTGACAGATGGTAACTACACTTACTGTGAACATTTTGTAATGTACAGAATGGCCAAAACACTAAGTTGTACACCTGAAATTAATATAGTTTTGTATGTCAATTAAACTTCAATTTAAAAAATAATAAATATAGAAGAGAAAGCTCTTTCCTTGAAATACTGCTTCAACACCCTCAAATAATAATTTATAATTGTGAGAGCCTCGATGTTCACAAAGCATTTTACGCAACATCTCATGATGCTCACATACATTTATGACATGGTAGATAAAACTTTTTTTTTTTAATCATCCTATAGTTAGGGATATTGAAAGGAGGCTCACCCTCAAATCTCATTAACCCAGCCTGGATGTTCACTACTTTACCATTGCTGTGGATTATTCACACTACTCCTGCCTCCAACTGTAGAGATAATGAAACACTATTCTCTTCCCCCTCCTCCATGGCCCCCCAGCCAAAGCTGTTCTATTTCAATAGCGCTAATAATTCTGTATCTAGTTCCAACATGTGTGGTTGGGGGAGGCTTCCCCACACGAACAAGTAATTCTCTTACACCAGCTGGCGGTCCTACCATTTAATTCAATTCTGACACCGTTGACTAGGAGATAGCATCAGATCCCACAGTTAAGGGCTCAGTCCTACAGGACTGCACCCCCTCTTCAGACCCCAATCCCAAATCCAGGTTGTTATCTTGGCTTCTGACTGGCCAGCTATAGGCTGAAGGTTCGAATGACCCCCCTCTTTGGGTTCAGTTAATTTGTTAGAACAGCTCACAGAACTCCGAGAAACATTTCACTTACTACATTACTGGTTTATTATAAAAGGACAAAACTCAGGAAGGAAGGGCCAAATGGAAGAGAAGCATGTGCCAAGGTATGGAGAAAAGGCGAGCTTCATGTCTCTGTGGGTGCCGTTCTCCCCATGTTTCCATGGGTTTACAAACCCAGAAGCTCTCCGAACCCCATCCTTTTAGGTTTTTTATGAAGGCTTCATTACGTAGGAATGACTGATTAAATCATCAGCCATTGGAGTCTGAACGCAATCTCCAGTCCCTCTACCTTCCCTGGAGGTCTGGGGAGGGATTGAAAATTCTAACTCTCTAAACACAGGGTTGTCCTCTTAACAACAGCCCTCACCCTTAGGTTGCTTCGTTAACATGACAAAAACACTTTATGGTCCTCTTCACCTAGGAAATTCAAGGATTTTAGGGGCTCTGTGCCAGAAATAAGGACAAAGACCAAATATTTATTATTAGAAATCTCAATATCACAAGTTCTGACTTGTTCCCAGTTTTTTCAGCTCAAACTGTGTTGATTCCTTTCTTCATGGCTTAGAGTCCACAAGCCCTGTCGGTATGAACCAATTTCATTGGAGAAGGAGAACTATTTCTGCTGGTCTGCTAAAAGATCAGAAGGAAAAATGGATACCAGATGTATCTCCAAGAGTCAGCAGTGAGAGCAGTCTAAAACACGATGACAGGATCTCAGCCTGTTGTGATCAATGGAGCAAAGAACGGGTGTAGGCAAGACAATCCGCAAAAGAGAAAGATGGGATCAGTAGAGTCAGGGATGCTGTGGCCAACACGGCCAAAGGAGGAAGCAGAAGAACTGAGGTTAGTCATTAAGATGAGACAGGATAACCCTAAAGCAAAGCCCTGAGATGCAGGTGCGGGGAGCAGATCAAAGGCCCGTCAGGTCAGTGTGGCCTAGTGGTTAGCAGGCCACGGTCCTGGACAATACGCTGCCGCTCTCCAAGGGGAGGTGCTGACACTCAGCAACCAAATCCTGGCAGTTTTCCTCATTAGACGGGGGGTGTATATTCAACTCAGGATGTTCAATAGTGCCCAACCCTACAAAAGCTAACCAAGAACCTGGAGAAAGAAAAAAGACAAAGGAAAATCACAGAGCAGCCATACTGAGCATATCCTCGTCAAGCAGAGACACTGAGTAGGTACCTGCACCGGGTCACATGGGGAACCCAGGGGCGGACTAGTGAGGGAAATAGGTGCATCACATTCTCAACTGCTGATCTGAAGCTGTGGAGATGGGTGTGGTCAGCTCCAGTGGGGCTGGGAGGAAGAGAAGAGGCCTCCGGGCTGACTCCTGAGAAACTCAAACATTTAGGTGAGGGAGAAGTGCAGGAGCTGGCAAAGGGAGCAGGGCCACTTGGGAGGCATGATAACAGTGGGCAAGGAGTGGTCCTGGGGGCCAGGGGAAGTCGGGTGCCAGCGTGTTCCATGCAGCTGAGAATCCCCTAGCTGGACAGAGACCTGTGTACCTCATTCTTCACCGCCAGGTGGTGGCATGATGGGGGATGGAGACAGACAGTGGTGAGTGGAAGGGGGAGTGGAAAGCCAGGCTATGGCCACATGCACAGACTTTCCGAGAAGTCGAGTTGTAAACATAACAGAAACTGGCTGGAAGGAAAAGTAGGTGGGAAGGTAAAGGGAAAGCAGGGGAGATAGACTATTCTTCTTCCCCTACCTGGTGTTCCAGCCCCAGTTTTCTTTCTCCTCTCCTCCATTTCCAAATCCATTTTGAAACAAGTCCCCTGATATGTGTAAACATCACAGGTTTCTAAAATGAAGACATGGTCCCCAGCCACTCCAACATTTTGACATTCTGTGGTCATCCAGCCCAAGAGCTCACATGCTTCCAAGATCACCAGTCTTGAAGGAAAATTCCATTGTCTCCGCTCTCCACAAGCTGTCGCCATCCCTTATTCTCTCTATGCCCTCGTCAGACCATTTCCTCACTGACAAGAAAAATATCTAATAACCTAGCTTGCTCAAAGTAGAGGGAAGATACATATATATATTGCTTGTTGGTTATTATGCAGCCATTAAGAAAACCGATTTTCAGAGAAGTATCAATGAAAACATAGAAGATGCTAAAGCTAAGAAAAAACAAATGACAGTCTGCCATAGATAGTATGACCCTCTGCAGAAGGAAACTGCTCCAAAATGTGATTAGCGTTCTTTCTAGGTTTTGAGATTACAGGTGATGTTAGTTTTTTTTTTATACTGTCCAAAGATTTTTCAATATTCTAAAATGAGCTTATGTAACTTTTGCAAACAGGAAAAAAAAAAGATGAATTTCACTTAAAACCCAAACAAGTCATTAATGGGCGGATTTGTTTATAAACATTTGCTTCTCTTATTGTAGGTGTGAAAGCCACACAGAAGCATCCAACCAACTGAGCCACCCAGGCGTCCCAAGCCACACAGAAGCATAACGGACAGTCCCTCCATTCAAGAAGCACACGTCTACACTGTTGACATTTGTTGTTTGGGCTGACCAGCCATCGGAAACAGAATCCTAAATTTGTTTTGAAGAAACTATCCCTTTCTGAGTCAGGGATTTGAGTAAGCCTTGTAGCCTAGATGGAAGCCAGATAGCCCATTCTATTCCTTAGCTGGAGGACTGGTTTGGGTACACACATGACTCATCAGGACCAAGACAGAAAAAGTGAAACCAAAGACTGGGCAGGAGTGACTAGAGGAGCTCCACTCTCTTGAGATGATTTGATGACAGGCAAGTGGGAGAGGACCCCTTTCTCCTGTGATGGCCTATGTATGGCAATGACGTCCCCATCTCCTATGATGCTTTCAGGGGGAGACAACTCCTCTCTCCTGTGATGGTTTTAGTGGGAGATGACGCCTCTCTCCTGTCATGTCAGGTAACCCCTTTCCCCATAATGGCCCAAGTGGGAGATAACCCCTTTCTCTTCAGATGGGCTAAATGTGGAAATGACTCTTCCCTGCCATGGTGGTTTTTTTTTTTTTAAAGATTTTATTTGACAGATGGAGATTACAAGTAGGCAGAGAGGCAGACAGAGAGAGAGGGGGAAGCAAGCTCCCTGCTGAGCAGAGAGCCCGATGCGGGGCTCGATCCCAGGACCCTGGGATCATGACCTGAGCTGAAGGCAGAGGCTTTAACCCACTGAGCCACCCAGGCGCCCCTGCCATGGTGGTTTTAATGGGAGTTGATCCCTCTCCCCTCAGATGGTCTATGTGGGCTAATACTTCTTTCTCATGAGATGGTCTCAATGTGATGATTCACAAGCCCAAAGCTGTGGAGACTCATGAGGAGCGTTTTAATCTCCCCCAAAAGAGCAGAGCAACATCCTTGAACTGTAATTCCTGAGCCATATTCAACCCACAGTTAGCTTTACAGGGGATATTTAGTGAGTAGAGTGAATAAATTCCATTTTGCTCAAGCCAGCTTGAATTAGGGGTTTGTTGTTGTTGTTATTGTTATTGCTGTTGCTGTTGTTTTGGGGACAGGAGGGTTTGGTCTCCTGAATACAATACTTCTCAATTATCCTGCCCATAGAAGAATTGTCATGGCCTCATGGCCAAATAATCCAAAGTATTAGGTGCTCTAAGGCAGTCATGAGGGTAGGCTCTGAACCCAGGGGAGGAACAGATTTGCCTGAAGAGCTCAGGGAATGCTTCCTATGTGAGTTAGGCCTTAGGAGTCTGGAAAGGGAATTCCCAGCACGAGTAAAGGCAGAGAAGCAGACAGTGCCCAATGTGTTCACAGAAGAGCTGCAGCTCACTGTAGTTTATGGAACCCTTGGGGGTCACAGAGCAAGAAGAAACAAGGGCTGGGGTTAGATTCTAAAGAATGTTCTAAGGAATTTACACTTTAATCTAGAAGGAAATTATGGGGCTGAAGGGGATGTGTTTATAATAAAAAACAAAAACAAAACCAACAACTGATGGAATGATGGAAAATGGACTGGAGCGGAAAAGAGAGCAGGAAGCCATATAGTCTTTGTTCATGCTCCCTTCTCCCTTCACATGCCCTCCTAACACCCTCCTTACAGGGAAAAAGCATTGTACTCATTCTTCTAGCCCCATGTTCAGTACAGGGGAGGCTTTCCTAAATGTCTGCTAAATAAATAAGTGAAGAGAAGAAGGAATCCACAGCTTACCCATGATTTCAAGGCAAATCTACTTTAAAAGCCCTACCAGCTAGCTAACAGCAATTTCCTCCCCACCCCACCACTGACCCCATATTCTATGCCCTCTTCTTTGATCTGTTTTCCTGGTTTATTCATCCCAACCCTTACAGTGAATGTCAAGCACTGTTACTTAACTATTTCATGCACTCTGTCTTCCCTCAGTAACTACAGAAGAACAGTCACTGGGAAAGGAATCAGAGCCACTCCCGTGGTCAGGTCGGACTCCAGGCTTGGCTCGGATACCTGCCTCATGTGTGGACTTCCCAGATGGCTTCAAGGATCTAGACTCAGCAACACTGCAGTTTAACTTAACAAGATGTTTAACATCAAAATTTAAACAATAAAAATATTCAATTACTCTTCTCCTCCCTGTTATCTCAATCTGCTTAATTTACAGCAAAATAATAATGAACACAGGAATGGCATGTTTAAAGTGCAGTCAGGCCCGGCTTTATTATGTTACTCAGCCATCTGTGACCCTTCATTAGAGGCATTTGGGAATCTAGCTCTCAATGGCTCTGCCGAGTGACAATGGCAATGGAAAATTAGTACTGTGGCTTTAAGAGCCTAGCTGCTCAAGTATATCTGGTCCCCATTCCTGTAATGTAAACAATGGTCAAGTTCAGCCTACAAGATAAACTTCCATGACATATGCAGATGTCAAAGAAAAATGACGTTGCTAGGATTGCTGTACACATACAACCAATACATGTGAATTTCAATCTTCTGAATATTAACAGAGTCACCTAAAACACCACCAGATTCTACATGTAGTGGAAAGCCTGCTAATGGCACTTCTCTCTTTTCAGGTTGTACCACAGCGGTGTCATATCACGCACGGATTGCTTTCTGATTAAGAGAGAAAGCGATTCAATCTTATTTTGTAATTGAATGGCAACTGAGGAATGGCACACAGGCTTGGGCCAGGCCAGGGGCCCCCAAGGCTGTCTCTTTCTCCTCCGCCTTACCGTGGTTCTATCACTGTCACCCAAAGTATGCTCCTGATCCCTCTGCATTTCCATCCAGACAATTCTGATTGCCCAAATTCGTGCCGAATTGGAATGAATGTCTTGCAGTCTTCTTTGAGGTGGAGTTCGGCAAACCCGAGTCTGATGGGAATCACAGATGTGCTACCTGGAACTTCTCTCAATACTTGCACGGCTCACAAATTTAAAATCCCACCTGTCTGAAGGGCACACCACAGCAGAATTGCAGGGGTAACGCAATCCCACACGTATGTAATGTTTCATGTACAATAACCATGGAAGCTAATACTTAACAAGCTAGCCTCTGTCTGGAAAATCAAAGAAGCCATTCCTTCCTGGTCACATTCGCCAGTGTTTCGAGATTGGGGTTGATGGTTCAACTTCCCTTTTTCCCACAGGCGCTTGGAATCAGGCCCTTGGATTCGCACCGGCTGGTGGTCCTGTCTAACTCGGAGATGGGTGACCATCGTCCACCTTGCTGGGAATAGGAAAAAGGGGGCCTCCTGGCGGGGAGGACCACGGTTCCCCGTTAAGGTCTGGTAGAAGACAGAGACCAGAGAAGAGGCGGATGGATGTCAATGCCCGAACCAAAATTCTCATATCCCGCATCAATTCACCGAGGCAACTCTCTCAACCGCGCGAAACGCGTGCATAACGGCAGCTCAGCGGAAGCCCCACGCATCAGGGCCGGCTCAGCCCCAGCCCGCGCGGCCCTCCGGCGGCGAGCAGGGGCGCGGGAGCCCGACCGGCCGGCAGGTGCCCGGCGCCCCGCGTCCCGCTCTTACCCAGGGCCCAGGTGCAGCTCTCCTTGATGGCTTTGTACTTGCTCCCGGACGCTTCCTTCTGCAGCTTCCTCAGGATCTCTTCCATCTTGACCTTCGCAGGGTCTTGGCCACCGACAGGGAGAGGAGCGCGCTTGGGAGGCCCGGCCGGGGACGACGACGCCGCCGCCGCCGCCGCCGCCGCCGCCACAGCTTGGCTCCCGGCGCCTAGGCTGCCGCTGCGCTCGCCCCCCGCCGGCCCCGCGCGGCCGCTGATGAATCACGCCCGCTCCATGCCGCGGGCCACGTCAGCCCCGCCGCCCCGCCCCGCCCGCCGCCCCGCCCGCCAGGGTCAGGTGCGCTCGGCGCGCGCGGCAACGAACTGGAGCCTGGAGGCCGGAGGCCGCGGTCCTCGACCCGCCGCCGAGGCAGGCCCCGGGGCCACAAGGCTTCGCGGGAAGGTGGGAGCGGATGTCCGGAGCTGACTCGCCTGCCGGGCGTTGGCCAGGCGCGGCCCCAGAGAGCGTCTGGTCGGCCAGGGCAGCCGGTGGGGAGGAGCCTAGCCGCTGCCCCCCCCCGCCCCCGCCCACCCGGATCCCTACCCACGACCCCCCTGCGTGGCGCCAGGCGGGGTGGAGTCGGCCCCGCCGGGTTCGCCGAGCCCCGGGAGCCGTGTGGCGGCGCGCGCTAGCATCCCGGTGTCGGGTGCTCACTGTTCAGTGCACAGCCCTTCTGGGCCACTCTGCGCCGGGCTCGGGCGCTACCTGTGAATAGACTGCCTCTCCCCTGCCGGGTACCAACACGATCTCGCGGAGGGGGTGGGGGGATGAGGGTTCGTAGCCCCATTATACATAAGAGGAAACCAGGCCAGAGAGGCTAAGTTACTTCCCACACCTACCAGAGTTAGCCTCAAAACACATTCCTAAATCCAAACCCCCTTTTCCTTATTCTCTTGCGCTAAATTGTTATCCTCTGGAGAAAAAAAGGTGGGGGGGGGACGCACAGGGGCCCACGCAGCTGTCTAACTTTGGTGAGGGTGGGAAAGGATGGGCAGGAGGAGCTTCCTCAGTGAAGAACACTTTGGCTGAACTTGGGAAACAGACTGTGGGTGGCCAGATGCTGGAGGAAGGCTGCGATAGCCAGGGCCTCAGGACCTGAGAGAGAGCGCGCGCCCTGCTTCCGGGATGGTTTTGAAGGAAAGGGGGAGAGGAAAACAGGAATCTCATTTGGTATCTCATTGTTTCCCTCTTGTGAAAACCGTGACTAGGAGCTAAGAACGGATTTTAGGAATATTCGTTTTTCTTTAAAAATGTCACTGTAGTGGTAGTGGAAAAAAAATTTGCAAAGGAGTAACTGGCACCTGGGAGAACAGTAAGAAGATTCTACAGTAATCTAGAAATAAGTTAGGCCAATAGTAGGTGGAAAGGAATAGAGGAAAACAGCCAGAGATATTTAAGGAGTGGAAGCAGTAGGATTTACTGACTGATTGGGGTGGTTAGCATCTGGGATGACTTCCGGGTTTCTTTTCTGGAAAAGGGGGAGGATTGTGGCCCCATCTTCCAAGAAGAGAAGGAAAGGGTTTGGAATCTGGGGAGTATACAGGTTCAGTTTTGAACATATTCAGGTGGAAAATGATAATGAGAAACCCACAGGGTGTTTCACTTATGGGCAGAAACGTAGTACGGTGCTGCGTGATAGAAATGAGGATCTGAAAGCCTTCAGGTTTTGAGTTATTGATTCCTGGGGTTTGGCAAAGGTTGCAGGAGGCAGTGGATGGAATGGGTAGAGCAGGATGCCAGAAAGAAAGCCAGGGCCCCTTATTCTTTTAAAGAGTATTTATTATTACTTTATGATTAAAAACAAATTTACTAGAAATTTACTAGAAAAAGTAGTAATTTCAGAGATATAAAGTTCTAATAGCTTTGTAATAAAGCTTTTGCAGAGTATTAAAAAACAGATGCATTTGCACACTCTAAAAAAAATGGGCAATGATTGTGAAGTCAGTCCACAAATACAAATAACTTATATAACCTTTGAGAAATATTCAAACACCTACTTATCAAAAGAGCACAAACATTCAAGTAAAGTGAGATTTTTTAAAAAAATCAATCAAATTGGCTAAGAGTTGGCCAACTGGACCCTATTGTGTCATGGATGCTAGTGGAAGGGTAATCCTGGAGGGATTCTAGATGTGTCTAGAGCACAGATATGGCTACGAATCAGCAATCCTACTTTTAGGAATTCATCCTAAGCAAGTGATTATAGAAGTGGATAAAGATTTTTCTACAAGAATTTCAATATGCTGTTCAATCATTTTTAAGAAATTGAAAACTATCTACATGTCCAACAGTAAAGAAATGGGTAAAAAAAAATCCATGATGTATGTATCCATAAAGCAGCATATTATATTGCCTTTAAGAATAATGTAGGAGAGGAATGTTCAGTGACATGAAAAGTGGTTGGTACTACATAGGTAAATGAAGTAAGGAAGTTGTAATATGCTATTACATACATCCATGCACTGACTGATCCCAATTTTATTATTTAAATATTTGATGTGGACGTACATAGGAATTAAAAAAAAATACACATGCACACACAGGAAAATAAACATTTTTCTTTTTATAATTGCAAAGTGTTGTGGTTTTTTTTTTTTTTTTTAGTGATAGAAAAAAAAATAAAAGTAGTATACAGGTAATGGGAGGCCAAAGATAAATACAAATGGATCAAATGGGCACAAGAGTTTAGATAGGAAGTCTGCCCAAGAAGAATAATGAAGGCAGAGCCTGGTTGCAGTAGATTAATTAAGAGCAGGTAGAAATACATGTATAAACAACTCACTCAAACTGTTGACTATGAAGGAAATTAAGAGTAAAATAGTCAAAACACTTTTTTTTAAAACATCAACTCAGTAGAAAATACCCTTTGCATCACCACCCGCAGTATACCCAGAAATACATATATAGGTAGATTTAAACACTGAAACAAAAGATTTTTTTGAGTAATCTCCACGTCCAGTGTGGGGCTGGAACTCGGAACCTGGATATCAAGAGTCCCATGCTTCACTGACTGAGCCAGCAGGGGTCCCTCAAACAAAGTTTTTATTTATAAAACAATCCTTGCTGCTAAATAGAATAGAGTTACTATTAAATAGGATTTGATTCATTGTTGCGGGCATGCTTGCCTCTTCTTAAATTTGTTCCAGGCTGGAGACAGGAGGATAATGCTGCATGTACAACCCAGGTGTTTTGTGTTTTGATGTCTATTCCTTGCCACTCTTCTCAGTTATTTTGGTTAAAAATTCTGGTTCACAGAAACACATTGCTGTGTATGCTACTTATAACAATACACACTACTTAGCAACTAAAGTTACAAATGTCAGCAGATTCTTCTTTAATCTTAATCCAAAATGGTGATAAATTTATAATCATTCTTCAATGTATTTGAATAACAAAGCATTAGTAAGTAGTTTTCCTTTTTGGGCATCAACTGTAATGTAAATATGGATTCAGGATTTTGAAAAACAAATGAATCTTTTACCCAAATGTTTTTTTCTTGGTATTTCAAATTTCTTTATTGGAAATGTTTAAAGTTTGAAATAGAGACTTGCAATATCTCTAATGTCTTTAATTTTATTCCATTCAGAGTGTCTTTACTAATAATGTTCTCTTTCTGTGTTGCAAAAGGTTGAGGACGTATAGTAACCATGGTGACTACTTAAAATGTATTTTGTAACTGTTGTATATATTAAGCATCTTGAAATAGAGTGTAACGTTTTCCCTATGGTTCCAAATCGGCTATTAAAATATGTTAAAAATATGAGTTATATGTGCCATTTTTTTTTTGCTAAAACCCCATCTCCAAAAATGATAGCCAAATGAGATTGCTTTTAAACAGAAAAAAGTGAATCTCATTCCTGTGTTCATATCACTTACTATTTTTCTCATACCAGCCAATAACTCCAGTATAACATAACATATGCAAATATTAGCTAATGGAAAGGCTAAGCTGCTTTAACAATGACACAATGAAACAGTGGTTGGCAGAACATAGACTTTTATTTATAGTTTAAACTAAGTCGTGAGTCAGTGATAGGGGGTTAGCATAGCAGCTCCGGGAGATCATTCGAGGACCATATACCTCACATCTTACTGCTCCACCATCCTGGAAGGCGTTTTTTCCCCAAGATGGGTCCTAGGCAGGTTGCATTCTAACTGATTGATAGGGAGAACAGAGCGTATATGAGCCCAGGCTTCAGATGTAGAAGCCACGCAAATTCCTTCCTCTATATTCCATTGGTGAGGACAGTTGCAGAGACACACTTGGATACCATATAGTTTATCTGGGACCTCAGGGCCCCCACCGCAGATCTCTTCCTGTGGCATAGGGAGGAGGATTTGGTGGATGGCCACCAATATCAGTCACAGCTCCATATTGAACAAAACATATCAAAAAGTAACAGTTCTCTTAATGAAACTTAACTATTGCTACAATTGTTTTCCAGAGAGTCAGCAGAGATTCAGCAGAATTCTTAGGATGCCAAATGTATGAACACATGTGAACAGTGATTTCAAGTAGCGAAGTAGAAGGAAATTCCTAATAATATTTTAAATTATTCTGCTATGTTTCCTGGTTATATTTACTTCTGAATCACTTTCAATTCTATTACAATTTACCAGTTTAATTTATATTTTTCAAATAGTGTTTTTCCAATTCTATTAAATTACCCAAACTAGTTATGTGTTAGCTTAAATTGAAACAACACAATAAATCCTTCATAAAACTTTTTTTAATAAATTTTTTTATTTTTTATATACATATAAAGTATTTTTATCCCCAGGGGTACATGTCTGTGAATCGCCAGGTTTACACACTTCACAGCACTAACCATAGCACATACCCTCCCCAATGTCCATTACCCCACCCCCCTTTCCCGACCCCCCTCCCCCCAGCAACCCTCAGTTTGTTTTGTGAGATTAAGAGTCACTTATGGTTTGTCTCCCTCCCAATCCCA